>CM068312.1:14554388-14831888 GCA_034768735.1 Schistosoma mekongi | reverse complement strand
TTTTAATTACTAGTCTATCTATGCACTGAATTCAGTAAAGTAATAGCTGTGAAACTTTATCTACAGGTTAAGGGTATGAAGTAACTATATTTTAAGTATTTGATGTTAAGTACACTTTAATGTTTTCTTATGAAAACTTCAGACCAATCTACTTACAAGATATTCACTTAACTAATGGTTTTTAACAAAGGCCTGTTCACTATAAGTATACTTTAAACCACTACTATAAACTTTTAGTATATTTGGTGTGCAACTTACAATGGAATCCAGAACCGGCGTTTCTTTTTATTTGCGACTCGTCAGCTGAATACACCTATGTCTTAGTGTTGATGTCGACTTGTGGTGTTATACCAATTTATTACAGGCCATCAATTATTGTTAATGTATAATTGGACAATTTCTGAAAACTGAAATCTCGGCTAGTCTATTGATGTACAATCTTAATAGGTGGAAGAGTGATACACGACTCTTAGTCATAACCAGGGAATAGTAATACTTGTAACTCTACAAAAACCTACCTGTCTTCTAGCCGGAAAAGGGTAGAGCACTCAAAGTTAGGCCAAATGGTCTAGATAAAAACATGTACTTCATACAAGCCGTTAAATATGTACGTACTTATCTAGACCACATACAAGGCTGTTTACAGACATTATTAATAGTAAATAGGGATTCACGTGTACTTTAATGAGTCGTTCTAGTTCCTAAACTAGAAATAATATAACCATAGTTAGTGCTTTATATATGAACTTTGGAAGAGGAGAAGAATGTAAAATTAAAGAAAACAAAATATTCAACAAATCTTGAACTAAAGTATATGAAATAATCTTCAAAGGAATAGTTGTAGAAGTTTAATCATTCATTGTAACTCATTCTTTATAACAGTTATTATTGACATAAGTATTTCATTCATCCAACTCTTTCAAATAATGACGTCTTTTCTAGAGAATGATAACTATGATAACACCTTATGTCTTCCTTATCTCTGTTGTTGAACTGTTGTTATGTCAATAAAGAGTATTTAGACCGTTTGTGTAATCGGTATATGATTTAGTTCTCTTCTTTTATTTAAGTCACAAAACAAATTTATTGAATTATGTGACTTAAACCTCTGTCAACACAATCCCCTTAAGATAAACATTTGCCAACGATGACTGGTAAAATTCAATTCTGAATATTAACAACATTTACAAATGACAAACGAGTACTTAATTCTATCATAAATATTACTTACATATCAATGTTACACATGTAGTTAATTAAATCACGAGAATTTGTGCATTATACATCTAAACATTTGGCTTTTCTTCATATTCCACTTACAACTACAACGATTTTCTGAGTGAGTTATTAAGACATTAGTCAAGTAACTAATTTCATACAGGTTCTCTGGGTTGTAGTGAGTTCACTAGTGTCCGGAGTGACATAACGGGACTGGATTATGGTAATACAACATCATGAATCGGCTGAAGTTAGAAATGCAGACTATTAAATAACAACTTAGTGATCCAAAATTTAAGTGTTGGTAAAAAGAATCCTGAGATAGAATGTTGTCGTGAATGAACACCGTCACTAAAATGGCAAATGCTTGTCCGATGTTTCCCAGTTTCCAATAGTTGTCTAACTAAAGTCAATAAACGATATACAACTTCCAACTCATCAATCTTTAACTACACATAATGGTGGCAATCAGTTTCTATATAGTTTTTTTCGTTTTACAAATTCCAATAAAACAAGAATGAAAGCGTTTGCAAAATACAATCATTTCATAGTATCTTAGTCACTTTTGTCAGCTCGTCAGCTAAATACATTCAGACAAATATGATTACTTTGAATTGTTATCACAATCTCGAAGTTGAATAAATAGAATTTTATCAATAAAATATAAGTTGTGATCAGTATCAACTTGGTGTTGACTTAGTTCAAGAGATGATTCCTAGATTTCTAATAAAGTGGCGTCGCTAGTGGAGTTCAACTATATAGGACGCGGGAAAACTGCTCACAGAAGTTAGTGGATGAGGTCACTCAAATGTATTGCCAATTGACTGATGACGAAAATATCAATCGTAGACTGACGACTAAGCCTTCACCGTGAAGCCTGAAAGCTATGGGATTGATTCCTGGTGGTGTCGTGAATTCACATCACATAAAAGTTCTTAATTAGGATGAAACTAACATCCATTGTCAGTTCCTGGTTTTTAATTAATGTCAAACGCAGATCAATTTATGACATCAAATAAGTTATTTGAAAAGTAAACGAAGTTATGAATCAACGTCTTTGAAAAGTTTATGTATATACTACTTTACATATATGTGAAAACGCATGTTTATTTTAATGATACACTGGCGAGGGTCTACATGTTATCCTGTGCATCATACTAAGGAACTCTGTCATTGATGATGGAATACTCTACGTAATTCATTAACACACACCAACTAATATACGTGGGGTACAAAGTTAGTAGGTAGTAATGCTCCTCCATCTAAATAAGATTCGAGGGAGCCGTTGCAACTAGAGGGTTTAGAAGTTACTTCCATATTCAAAATGAGTCTGTTTAGCTATCGGTCACTTTGAAAACATAAGTGGACAGAATATTTTGACGCTTTTTAGTCGTTTAATTGTTTAATTAATTATACTCACAATCAGGTAAGTCAAACTTGGACGTCTTCTTCTGCTCTATGAATCTTCTTATTTATCGTTGCATTATGTAATGAAATTATCTTAAAAATTTCAGAAATTTTACGTGTAGTGACTATAAATACTCCTCTCGAAACTTTAACTCATAACTTTATATACTTTCTAGATAATTTATTTTTAGAACTGAAGGATATTTGTGATTTCATTCATCATTTATTTTCATCACAGGTTTATTTTAGTGGAATACTACGATTGTGGTAGATACTACTCATAAGGTCGCTCATAAATAGTAGGTAGCGGAATGTCGCATGAAAGTGGAAACAGTAAACGAGGTGAGTTGCGAGGTCACATGAAGAAAAACACTATCACAATACGTAGGAGAAATGAAGATAACCAAATGAAGCAGGCCTACGACCAACATTGGTCGAGGAACGCAAAGGATGTGCAAATTGATAATTATAAGTTATATATGTATTATTAATGACGTTCTCTATTATCACTAAATAAGCGGTTTGCCTTGCTCAAGCTGACTCCAGTAAATAAAATACTACGGATTGATTGTCTATCGAAATTGTCACCAGTCTTGCTTAGTTTAACAATAAGTGGCTCCATTTGTTAAGTGGTACGTTTGTAGGTTGTTACAGTGTCTAAATAAGGTTAATTTAACTTCTCTTTAATAGACAATGAAAATAATATGGTTTGGGAGATACACTCATTGTATATTTACATGCCAATGGAGGGCATCGACAAATAAACACGAATCCATTAATCTGACTACAAACTCCTACGTGTGCATCTTTGAATAACCTACGGATCAAACATAATTTGTTTACAAATAATCCTACATTGAAATATCACATTCCATAAATTCAGTTATTGAATGTTCATTTTTGTACTTATCTTTATACTATTTTGTGTTTTAAAAGTAATTTAACTAATAAAAATAAATTTAGTCGTTCTTATTCACCGTAAATTGTTACTGATTGGGTACCCTTGAAAACTAGGGAACACTAAATGACTGTTTCGTTTTAGTACGGAATTTCTTATCAGTATACCTCCTTGAATGCATCAGGGAATTCAACCTAGAGCATATAGGTCCCACGGCTAATGCTTGACCATCTGCACCACATGGAGGACCAGCATCCAGTCGTAGAATTTCCACTTCCATCAATTTTTGGTAGCGGGACTATTATCCACAGTCATTGGTGACAACTTTCTCACTACCGACAAGCCTGAACTCTACCAGTCATGACTACACACTATAATTTCAGGGGCTTATTGAAGTTAGCCATTGGTTAGCTGATTATTTTAATTGAGTTGAGGTGGCTTGTGGAGGAATAGATATAACTGATGATGGTAGATGACCGTCATGCTATATCACAAAGTAATAGGATTAGAAAGTTCAAAGGTTTTATTGTCGGGTCAGTAATGCAGGAGGCTAGGAGTTCGCTGTAATACCTAAAGGCTATGGAGTGGATTCCGTAGCGAAATTGTGGAAGTGAACTGCTGAGGTGTTCTATACCAGGACGAAACAGTCGTGAATGCTCCCTGGTTTTTAGTGGTGTCCAAGCAACGTCAATCTGTGACCAGTACAAGTAAATAAACTTAATACTTATCTGTACAAACCCACCCCAATTCAAAGATGAATTTATATGAACTATAATATTGAACATTGTTAATTTTGTAATTTAAAGTATTTATAATTTTCCGTTGATTTGTTACGGAGTGATGTTGGTCAGTCTTTATTGCCACGTATGCATCCTGAATGGATTGCCTCCACAGGGCAGGAGTTTAGAAGTATGAATTAGGCTGTATTGTTGCTGTCAAGTGCAATCTAAGATGCGAGTCTCGTTCTATTTGAGGGTTGTCAGCTGGACGTACTTGCATCCTTGTGTTGATACTCACTTCATTCAATTAGCTCATACTTGTGAATTCCTAACTCCGCCTGTAGCCCCTAGGGTTGCTGCCGGTCCCAAGCCCGGAGAAAGGAGGAGGGTTGGGCATGGGGCTAGCAACCCCATCCCGTAAAACAGCAAATGTGCTAAAAAAAAACGCTAACCAGTAAAAACCTTTATAACCATTTTTACTCTGCCCTGGGACTTGGAAGGTATGTTATGACGCCTCATGGTGAAAGCCGAGTTTCTTCGGAAGCCACGAGGCCGATGTCTCTTCTGACAACCAGAACAACAGTTTATGTAGGTACATGGAATGTCCTCACGCTGTGGGAAACAGGGAGGACTATGCAAATATCTGAAGAAATGAAAAGATACAACCTGAAGATACTTGGAATAAGCGAAACGCATTGGGTGCAAGCTGGACAGCAACGGTTATCCTCGGGAAATGTGTTTTTATACTCCGGCCACGAAGAAGAAAACGCCCCCCACACACAAGGAGTAGCATTGGTGTTATCCCAAGATGCATGGAAGTCTCTTATAAGATGGGAACCTCATGGACCTAGGATCATCACAGCATCCTTCAAGACGAAGAAGGAAGGGATTGCAATGAATGTCATCCAGTGCTACGCACCCACCAATGACAGCCACGAAGACGACAAAGACCAGTTCTATGCGAGGCTGCAGTCAATCATCGAGAAATGTTCAGCCAAGGACCTAACCATTCTAATGGGCGACTTCAACGCCAAGGTCGGAGTGGATAACACCGGGTATGAAGACATCATGAGGCAACATGGACTGGGAGAAAGGAATGATAACGGTGAGAGGTTCGTGAACTTATGTGCCTTCAACAAAATGATTATAGGTGGCACCATTTTCTCTCAGAAACGTATACACAAAACTACATGGGTTTCACCGGACCACATTACGGAGAACCAAATCGACCACATCTGCATCAATAAGAAGTTTAGAAGGACCATGGAAGACGTAAGAGCAAGGAGTGGAGCCGACATAGCTTCAGATCACCATTTGGTGGTAACTAAAATGAAACTGAAGCTGAGGAAGCACTGGACAACTGGAGCAGCAGTATTACACAAGTTTAATACAGCCCTTCTCCGGGATACTAACAAACGCAACGAATTCAAATTAATTCTCAGCAACAAGTTCCAGGCATTTCATGATCTACTAGAAAAAGGTGGAACTAATATGGAAGACAACTGGAAAGAGATTAAGGGAACAATAACCTCAACATGTCAGGAGGTTTTGGGTCTCAAGAAACAACACCAAAAAGAGTGGATTTCTGTTAGTACTCTGGACAAGATCCAAGAAAGGAGGAATAGAAAGACAGCGATCAATAACAGTCGGACAAGAGCAGAGAAAGCCAAGGCACAGGCCGAATACACCGAAGTCAACAAGCAAGTGAAGAGGAGCATCAGGTTGGATAAACGAAAATTTGTTGAGGACCTAGCAATGACAGCGGAAAAAGCTGCAAGAGAAGGAAATATGAGGCTCTTATACGATACAACGAAGAAGTTAGCTGGGAAATTCAACAAGCCAGAACAGCCAATCAAGAACAAGGCTGGCAAACCAACCACTGAAGTGCATGAACAACGGAACAGGTGGGTAGAGCACTTCCAAGAACTCTTGAATAGACCAGCCCCACTGAACCCACCAGTCTTCGAAGCAGCAGCCACGGATCTCCCTATAAGCACAGACCCACCAACAGTCGAAGAAATCAAAATGGCCATCAGACAGATCAAGAGTGGCAAGTCAGCAGGACCAGACAACATATCAGCGGAGGTACTGAAGACAGATATAGAAGCAACTTCAATGATACTCCACATTCTCTTCAGGAAGATTTGGGAGGATGAACAAGTTCCAGCAGACTGGAAAGAAGGGTACCTCATCAAGATACCAAAGAAAGGCGATCTCAGCAATTGTGAGAACTACAGAGGGATTACTCTACTTTCAGTACCAGGAAAGGTCTTCAACAGAGTGTTGTTGAACAGATTAAAGGACCCAGTCGACGGCCAACTCCGAGATCAACAGGCTGGATTCCGTAAAGATCGATCATGTACCGATCAAATCGCTACTCTACGGTTCATTGTTGAACAATCAATTGAATGGAATTCACCACTTTACATCAACTTCATCGACTATGAAAAAGCATTCGACAGCGTGGATAGGAGAATATTATGGAGCCTTCTACGACATTACGGCGTACCCGAGAAGATAGTCAACATCATACGGAATTCTTACGACGGACTACATTGTAAAATCGTGCATGGAGGTCAGCTCACAGATTCATTCAAAGTGAAGACCGGTGTCAGACAAGGCTGCTTACTCTCGCCCTTCCTCTTCCTACTGGTCATCAACTGAAAAACATCTAGAACTCAAACCAACTGTCAGTCAATATAAAAGTCAAAATTTTCAACACAAATGTGAAGACAGTCCTGTTGTATGGAGCTGAAACTTGGAGAACTACGAAAAGTATCTTACAGAAGATACAAGTATTTATAAACAACTGTCTGCGTAGGATTCTTCGGATCTGTTGGCCAGATACCATCAACAACAACCTGTTGTGGCAGAGAACTAATCAACTTCCAGTTGAGGAAGAAATTAGGAAAAGACGCTGGAGATGGATTGGACACACACTGAGGAAACCATCAAACTGTGTCACAAGACAAGCACTGACTTAGAATCCTAAAGGCCACAGAAACAGAGGAAGACCCAAGAACACATTGCGTCGGGAATTGAAAACAGACATGAAGAGAATGAACAGCACTTGGGAAGAGCTAGAACGGAAAGCCCAGGACAGAGTTGGTTGAAGAATGCTGGTGGGCGGTCTATGCTCCACTTGGAGTAACAGGCATTGATTGATTGATTGATTGTGAATTCCTATTGTATTGAGATAACCTGTACAGGATGCATATATATCAACAGAGACTTATCAGCTTCAACCCATAACAAATCAACGGGAAGTTACAGAAACCTCTAACTTATATAGATAAATAGTCACTGCACAAGCGTGGCTGTTTGAACTTTGTAACCTGGTAGTGAACGCAGTGGAATTTGGCGTGAAACAAACTGGGTTCAAGTGTCAGCCTGAAGATTATCATTTGGATCTGGGTGAATCTATCCGATGAGCCCCAAACTAGACGAAACGCGTATCCTGGATTCAACTTGCCAGCTACAGTCCAGTATAATTCACAGTTGTGAATTTCGTCTCAGTAGCGAATTCTCAACACCATTTGTGCAATGTTACAACAAATTAAACTTTAGCCTACATTTAATGAGATTTTCCAAATATAGGCGTAGCACACAATTTGCGAAAATAATGCATTAAAGCTTTCAACTTATTGATTCATGAACAACTCAACAATCAACCTATTGGCTAAATTATCTACAGTTTTTCGGGTATCAAAATGAACACATTAAGCTTGGATACTTGATTTCAGTCTACAAATAAGGTCCTGGGTTGTATCTGAGTCTTAACACTTTATGTAACAGGAAGTCAGCGAGATAGGGTAGCGTTTCTGATTCATGTAACAGATCAGTCACTCGGATAATAACAGTTTTCTCTCTTATTCCATTTGAACTCTAGTAACTACCATAAATATATCATATATAAGATATTCACATGAAGCACAAATGCATCAAGGGGAACTTCATGAGGATCATAATATAACTATTCGGTGCACCATAACCATACAGACTAAGAGGTGAGTGATTGAGGTACTTTTCGTCAATAGTTTTTAGTGTACTAGCTACTTGCTTGAAGTTATAGATCTGCAATTTTAAGGCTAAGCATTTCCTAACCTCACTCGTGGAAGGTCAACGTCGCTTAATACAGGTTACCTAGCGGAAATACCTTATTGTGGTTATATCGCTTTGCAGGTGGCAGTACCACACCTCCTTTTTACCTTGATTTTGCTGCCTTTACTCTCATCACTCTTTAATTGACCCAATTTGCATTGCGAGACTTTAGGAGACGACTGTTCCGACTAGAATAGCCCTATTAGATTATTATGATACATAAGTAGAACCACAGCGCCATGGTAACAGCCAATATCAGGCACTTGATACTGAATCATTTAAATCCCTGGTCTCTTTGTAACTTAATCGATAGAATTCGACCTGGACTAAGGACCTGTGTCACGAATGAGTGATTAATTAGTATTATATCTGTTCATCTGATAGTAAATTACTTGAAATGAAAATCGTATGGAGGAAGATATCCAACAAATGTTCAACGGAACATTTTCAAACAGGGGTTCAGATAATCAAGTGTGTAATTATGAATAGAGTTTAGAAATAACCTCCACCTTAAATTCACATGCTGTCTATACAGCACTACCGTAACAGAAAAGAAGAATATCATACACAATTAATTTGGTGAAGACAAATTTTGTACTAAATTAATGTAAACGAATGTACACAGTGTAATAATCACACTAAGTTCGTAAAATCTAAAATGTGGTTCATGTTTTGCAGAATAAATATTACGTAATAAGCACTAGTTACTAACTGAATGTGTCACAGGATTAAACTTTTATGACTAGTAAGTATAATTGGTTGAATGAATTAGTTATTATAATGAATGTATTGACATAAAATGTGACTCCACTTTTTATTCCGTCAAAATAAGTTAAAAGTGTTACTACAGACTTTAGATGGCCGAAACATTGTTAAGCTATTCAAATGAATTGATGTGGGTGTTAGAATTCGGCTTCCGTTTGTATGGCATGTTGTGAAGCTATTCAAATGTATTTAATCACAATAGCTGAAATCCTAGTTCAAGTGAATTTGCATGAAGCTTTAATTACTTGACAAAATGCTGTATAGCTAAAGCCTTGAATTCTAGTCATATTTAACTAACTCGGTAATATGCCAGATATACGAAACTATGCCAATAAATATGATATAAGATAACGAAATACACTTCAAGTTGCATTTTTAAGCTTTATTAGAATGCTACTAGAATATATAAAGATTACCAAGAGCGCTTAGATTGTGGTAGTATATAGTTACATCTTCATAAAACGATAAAGTGATTAAAGACGTGGAGACTTAAAGTTAATTAAAACATGATATTTTGAAGTCTATCGAGTGCGGTTAGAGATATAAAGGCATTTATCACTTCCTAGTTGCTTACACTGCTGGAAAACTCTTCTACCTCAGATACTTGATATGGAGGTTGGTTCAAACGTTGTTGTGACTACCTAGAAATGTGACTGCAGAGTCAGATGGACAGTTTCTTGAAGCCGGTTACATACCAAGTTTTGAATGTGTTTGTTCTGTACTTGTCAAGACCTTACAACCATAGATTAAGGCAAAGTGTGGAGTGGAGTTCGTGCTGTCATATAAATTGGGAAGCTATTGCAAAGCAGCCAAATGAATACACTCATGTTTTTTCATGAAGCTAAGGAAAGTACAAAAGTAGTTAGTATAATAATAGATCGAGTAACTTTATCAACAGAAGCGACATATTAGTTCATGGCCAATGTGTCCAGCTGTGATTTATATGTAATAGACAATTCAATGCATATGACACCATTATTAAGCATCTTTATCAAATTCAAATTCAATGAGCACACTAACTCTATTGTCTGAGTACAAGACGAATATGAGCGGCCAGAATTTCTTTCTATGAGGTAGTTGACCAGATAGTTGAAATTTTCTACAACTAATTATCTGTAATCATTAAAACAGTCTCATCTGTATATTAATCGGACATTCGATTACTTTACATCCTTATGAACAGTTTAAAGTAAATTATCTCTTGGTCCACATAGTTGATAAATTGAAAATAATATGTTTAACTTTAAACCCATCGACTGCCATGAACATTCAGTGTTATTAGCATTATTTTAGATGGATATATCCAAATACAGTACAACAAGGTGACCTGTTTCTCTTGAGTCAACAACAATCAGAAGCAGTACAACAACACTGCAACAGATGAATATTTTGCTCTATAGGTTTGTCACTTGACTGTAAGAGTTTTAATGGTAGTCACAGATATAGTAGTTGCACATAATAATCATATGGAACCAATATTCAACGTAGAGAATGAAGAAGGAATCGAAGTGATAGAAAACTATTTTGAAGATAGCTTAATGCATTGTAAATTAAACAGTTCGTTTCTCGAATTTAGTAACAGTATATATCAAGAAATATCAAGGTGTCAATGCACATTACATGGGATGCAGAATATGGTAGGAACTAATGTATACCTTTTGGATCCATATTAATGTAAACCAATCAAAATGTTTGTTTCATCTACAAGTAAAATTTGGGGTAACAATCACTGGTAAATTTTGTGTATGTAGTATTTCAACATCTAGGTATTTCAAACTGTTGTTCACAGATTAAATCTTTAGCGTTGAGAATAAACTTCTAAAAAGAAAAAAAACCTGCATGGTTGTTACGTAATTGCCTATAGGATTTAAAGTATGTAGATCGTAAAATAATAAGTAGAGAAACTCATTCATGTAACTAAATAAGAATTTTCATAAGTATGTAGCCGGTCCCATATACTTTTAGTGTTATTAGCATGCACTCAAGTAGTCGACTAAGCAAAATGATTCTTATGTACAACTACATAGGGAGGTAGCCTCATCTTTTAAGATAATTGTGCGACCCCCCCCCCCAGTAATCTCTTTACTCGGTAATTCCGGAGAATACATAATTCCCGATTACTGGAAGTATTGTTGACACTTTCCTGTCAGTCATATACTGCAAATGTTCTATTACTATATCAGTGTCCTAAATTCAGAAAATCAGCTACTGTACAAGTCACTTTTATTACACCATTTACTTATCCGATCAGTCTTCTTGCTTTTACCTATGCACGTATATACAACCTAAGACCTAGTACGTTTACGCATGAGTTCAAGTTTCTTTACGTCATAAGCACACCAAGATGAACACCGAATTTATAGAAATAGTAGTAAAAGAAAAGTGCGAAAATATAGAATATGGCACAGGAATAAAGAATTGAAAAGTAGAAATAAAAGCTTAAAGCAATTTTCGGCTCACGATTTAAAGGAAGACAAAAAGCTATAGCAGCTGATCCACTGTGATTGATTCCAAGCCATATCACAAACAGTCTCCAACCCTTGACTACGACAATCACACGAACCCTGACCAAACAGTCTTCATCTATCTGCGCTACACTGATATGCTCAATAAAGTCAGTTATGAATAACTTTTGATGATTGAAATAATGATTGAATCATGATTTAAACTCAAATAAAACAAATCACTTCATAGTCATTAATTGTATACATTTAAGGTCAAAGGTAGAAATGTGCTTTAAGTGTATTTTACTTAAGTATATTGTAGTGAAGATTACTGATTAAGGCATGACTAATTGGTTGTTTATCAGCATTATCTCTTTTAGTTGACTTGGTAAACAGTAAATTTCTGTAAATACATTCACAAGACTACTGAGATTATACGTTGCATTAAGTTGTTACGAATAAATTTTATACTGATAGAAAGTTTTCAGTTGCGGTTCATCTAATCTTGACTGAGAATGTTCATAAGATACTTTTCAATTTTTCATGAACTATGTTACAGTCAGTACTAGCAATTTTTTCAGCTTCAACATCCAATATATAACTAGTAAAAATTCAAAAAAATTGAGGAAGGAATTAAAATCTCTGACTATAATTTTTGACATTTATCTGTTCAAGAATTCCTAGTCGCAGTTAGACTTAGTTGTGTTGGTTACTATATAGCTTATACAGTTGGTAGAATACCTAACCCTACCTCAAGTATAGTTGTTTATTTTCAATGTTCAGTTTGAAGGCGACGCGAAAAGAATGATGTAGATGATTATACCTATTGTGGGACGAAGCCTGCAAGAGTGAGACTATATCTTCTATACTTCCTAAATACAATCTAATTCATATCCTGCCTCGTATTAATCAAGAAGTCTGGTCACTAACTTCAGGGTGAACCAGGCTAATGGAGTCATCAAGCGGTGTAAATTACACAATTTTACGTGGGTCAAACAGTTGTACCACGTCATTTACTATTCAATAGGAATCAAGTTAATAATTAAACCCTTGGTAGAAACCATTAAACGATATTTCTATAAACACTATAATCGTCACTTGCTTCTGTTATTCTCCATCATGATACATAGATTTCTTTTCGAATAACCTCACTTCTCAAGTATATCAAATTTCTCTTTCATGATTTTGACTTTAGAATATTACAGATTGTAAGTAGCTGATGAGAGCCGAAAGTGAAGAGGTGAAATGTCATGTTATATTGCTCAAATGTTTGTTTTTTTTTTGTTTATTAAAATAACCTACTGCATGAACCATTGTATTTTATGCTTTTCATTTGACATGTTGAGAAACACTAAACACTCGCGTGAATTATTCACTGCACTCATAAACAAATCTTTATTGAGATTACACTTTAACATTTAGTATTCACATTCAGAATACTGGTTAACAATGCATGTTAATATATACACTTACTGTAGATTGAAAATATTGCAGATAACCCTAATCAATACAAATAATTTATAATTAGGGGAGTTTGTAGAGATAGTTAACTGTTAATTTCAATTTTGATGTCACAAATTGATCTGAATCAGACAACCATTGATCACCTGGAAGCACTGGACAGCTGTTTCGTCCTAGTATAGGACTCCTCAGCAGTGCGCATCCACGACCCCATCGGAGATCGAACCCAGGACCTTCTGGATCTACAAACTCCCCTAATTGTAATTAACATAAACTCACTAGTGACTAGCTCCTTGAGGTAATTCCTGGAGTTCTAGTGTGAAGACGTGACCGGTAGAGTTCAACCGTGTCGGGTGTGAGGCAGTAACTCACCAATGGCATAGAGGAGGTCGCGCAATGTATCACGAATTGGCTGAATTGGAAATGTCAACCGTTAGGACCCGACTCAGTGGTCCAATGGTAAGGCGTTAGCCGCGGAGCTAGGAGGTCCTGGGTCCGATCCCCGACGGGGTCGTGGATGCGCACTGCTGAGGAGTCCCATACTAAGACGAAACAACTGTCCAGTGCTTCCAGGTGATCAATGGTTGTCTGATTCAGATCAATTCGTGATATCAAAATTGAAATAAATAATTTAATTCAATACATTGTACTGTGTATTTATTAATTTTTCTATAGGATGAGTAAACTTATTTTGTCTTGTACAAAATATAATTTCAGGGTAACAATCAAATAGGTCGAAAGAACCATGAAAATATTACTATAGAGCAGTACATTTGTAAATATTCACATGTTGTGTTAGATTACATCTGTTGATGATTTATATAAACGAATTAAATGGCAATTATTGTCTAGTTTGTTGGCATACATATTAGTTAGTTTACTTTAATGTAGACCAGTAAATGAGTAACCCCCCCCCCGAACACACACACACCTGTACTGGGCCCTTAAAGTTTTCTCTTTATGTATAAGAGAGGTAATGATTCTGTCATGTGCTAATACTAAAATAAATGAAAATGATTACGAACTTATTCTATAATAATCAGAGGTAAATAACAATAATAATAATAATAATAATAATAATAATAATAATAATAATAATAATAATAGCTTTATTCAGTAGTATTTTTAGTGCAACATGAATTTTCAGCATACAATGTCTCAACAAGTTACATTTTTACCATGTCAACATCTGATAAGAAAAGATACATATTTTATATTGTTAACAACAACAGCAACAACAAAAATTACAGTAACGTAAGGAATAGGAGTTTTTGCGTTTCATAATCATCCGTATTTTTAAGAGCACAGATTTCTGATTAGATCGGTTCTTACAAACTTTTTATCACATAGAACATGTGCTAAATATGGAATAGTTAAGCATTTATACTTCTCTTTACGTGCTTGAATCCTGATATAGCAGCGTCGCTTTCTGCCAGAAGATAAACATTTGATGAATATTGATTCTTTCTTAACGCGTGCTGCCAGCCACCATGATGTTTGCGTTTAGATCTAACTGAATTGCACATGATAGGTCGTAAACTTCTTATAAATGCGCGTGAGTACAGAATGCGATTTTGGGACATGATTGGGCAATTAAAACAAAACATAAAACGGAAAGATAACTTGTTGAGATATTGGTAAAAAAAAAAGTTAGCCCAGGATTTCAAGCAGGCCACCAAATACACTTTATTCATCATTCAATAGCTTATATATTATAATCTTATTATATTCTTATGAGGAATACTTTGAACATTCATAACTTGTTAATATTTGTCATGTTTTAAAAGTAGAGGATTGATTCAATCATCAGTTTCTTTAAAATATTAGGAGTGTTATTAAATGTTTATCGATAGAAATGTCTAGATAAGTATTACGTACAACTAACCTTGTCTTACTAAATGTGTAATATTTTCTGACATAGAAGTATGTTGTATGAAAGTTAACTAGATGAAATTAAAACTTTACACCATTTTAGAAAGTTGTTAACTGTTGATTTCAATGTTGATGATATGTGGGTAGTACATGATTAGAGTCCATATGAACGTCGCATCGTGTTATATAGCTTAGAATCAATTATAATACAGAAGATAAATTTACTCTTTGTTTATTTCTAGATTATGTATTTTATATAATTTGTTCACCAAATTAATTCTATATTTCAAATTAACTTAAATTAAATCACCGCTGTAAACTATAAAGCATGGAAGAGCTGTTTCTTCGTAGTATATGACTCCACATCAGTGAGCACTCACGACTTCAATGGTGGATATAACCCATGACTCTCAGACTTTGCAGCGGATGCCTAACCTTTATGTGTTTAATGAGGTATCAGGTAGTCGAGGTATTTCTAACTCTGGTCAATTCGCGATTGATCGCACTATTTTATCCACTGCTGTTGATGGGTAATTATCACAAGTCTGCTATGGATGATCTCCACTGATCACATCTTTTCGTTTGAGCCCCAGGAATTACCACATGAAGTTAGTCACTAGTGGGTTGATAGTGATCGAAGTTGAGTATTATGGTCTTTATTGAATTATAATTAAAGTAAAATACCTCAAAGGTCCATAGCCTGAAAGTCGATTTCTATTCATCAGTGGGGATGAAGGTGCACACTGGTGGGAAGTCAATACAAGAAACAAGTTTTTGTCGGATACTCACTTTCAGCGTTTGTCTAACGTAGATGATTTTGTGTATTCAAATTCAAACTTAACGAATTCTGCAATACTCCCGATCCCAACAGATATTTCAACTACTTCTGTTATCATGTTACTCATGTTGAGCCTTGGATAAATGCCATGTTGCTAAGGAATTTAATACAATGAGTCAAGAATGTCTGAATTTGTTTCTGCGTAAATTATAATTACATTCAAATTAAATAGTGAAGTGCCATATAACTCATCCCTTCGTGTCGATAATTTCGTCTTTCTGTATTGTTGTGGAGTGGAGACTTGAGCCAATTCATATACAATTACTAGGTTCTACGGGCTATAGTATATCATAGGATTCAACAAACGCATTACTTAGAATGTCCGCTCTGAGTTTGGGAATGGGCTAATCAACATGTCGATTCATTAATTACTTCGAGCCAATGACATGATATTTTTTTATAAATGAATAGTTTAACATGGAAAAAATCAACTATATTACAAGGGAATATAAATATTTTCATTGTAAATAAATGAATCATCGTTTTGCAGTGGCATTTCCTCTGTTAAACCACAGAAAAGGTGATAAATAAATTCATATATGTGACAAAAATACTATCAGATTTAGTGAGTATTAGTGCTTATTTATCCCCCTTCCCACTTCTTCCTCCATTATATCTGATGCCAATGAATCAACCATAATTCAGTAAAACAAAATGAATAGTTCTTGTTAAAATTAGGATTACTTTTCAGAGAAATTCAAGCAGTGATTCAATACAATAGGCCTGCTCCATGAAAATTTCTAGCAACAGGTGAAGATTTTTTGGTAGATAGATACACACCACTACTATATAAATATGTAGTTCTCACTGGAAATCACGTTTATGGGCGTGTGGGGGGGTATGATATGGTGAATATGTATAATAAACATAGAAACTAGTGTTTTAAGGTAAAAAAAAAGAAACAAAAAGAAAGACAAATTAGACAAATGAATTGAAGTTAACATTAAGTTTTTCAGTTTATTTTTGTATTTTACAACATGATCAAACTTGTTTTTTTTCTTTTTTAAATAGAAAATATTATGTCGACATAATAATTAAATAAATGAGAAAGAAGCATTGAATTGATGTATACTGTTATTAAGTGAAGTATCTAACATGTTGTAAGGCCATTCGAAGGCCATCTACATCATTGAATAGGTCTAAATTCTAGTTTACCTAAATTCTATTTCTATTCATAGTTTTGAACCTGTTCAGTTAGTGCAGTATTCATACAACTGTTAACTTTTTGTTTTCTTCATTATGATTGAATAATTTGTTACTAACCAATCAAATTGTAATTGATTGACATTAAACTACACCGCTGACCTTGAGGTACCTTTTAGCCAATGAGAATGCACTAGTACATAAAGTCATTATTTATTATGGAAAAACGAAATTTTAAAAAACAATTGCACATGATACACTGTTTTTACATGATTTGTGAACTTTTGGAGTTTGGAGACGGGTTCTTTCCTAATGTTTGGTCGTAAATACCAAGAACCTACCAGTAAGTTTAAAGCAATTATTACTTACCCATTCGGTTTTTACAGATCTTCCTATACTATATTTTCTCTTTCTAATGGCCGTTTCATTTTGGCATTTTGAAGTTAAATGCGCGCGCAACCTCGAAAGTAATAACTTGATTCTCATTGGCCTTCTCAAGGTCGGCGGCGTAGTTTAGTTTTACCAAATATATATATCTATTAGTATAGTTGAATGTATTCATTTATTCTACTTACTTTCTGACACTTCTGCAAAAAATTAATCATTTCATACGTATCATAGAAAATTAAATAATTCTTGTTTAAAACAATATGTTCAACATAAAAACATCTTTTTATGTGATTTTGATTCCTGTCAGTATATTGACATATTCAATGTTTATGGGTATGTGGTTATCTAATGTATTTATTTATTTTGTAATAAAGTTTAAAGAATTACCCTTTTTATTAGTAATAAAAGTAAATATCATTACCGAATATACAAGTAAGTGGCTAACTTGACTCAGTAATTCAATAGACAACATATTGACGTTTAGAACGAAATGTGTTGGCTTTAAGTTGTAGTGTGAGAGAGTAATACTGTGATGTAGGTACATCCAACTAGTTAATCCGATGTAGGACGAAAGGTGAGTCTTAGATCCTTTTGCCAATCACAATCCATATATTCTGTGAATAATGTGTTGGTAATGTATAGTAAAAGGAGGAGTTTGAACAATTCTCAAACTGACCACGGTTAGCATACAGACAAGCTAGTCACCACCATGAAATTTCACATCTGATTAACTAATCAAATGACAATAGTTGTCACTGAAAATGAAATCAGAAATAAGTTACAACATCACAATAGGTTTACAGACTTTACGTGATGGATGAATTTACTGAAATTTCTTATAGGCTTTTCTATTCCAGAATGAAAAGAGCGACATCATATCAACTAGTCCATATAATCATGCATCATCCCTCTTATCGAACATTTATGCGTTGGAAGGGGGGTGACGAAAATAATCTCTAATCGTATCTTTAAATTGTTTTTAGATAGGCTTAAGGAAACGGTAGATTAAACCGCATTTACTAGCATGACTTTTAGTCTCTGCTTTGTAAAAATAATTTTTGTATATTATGAACTAATGTGTTGCATTCAGTGATTCTTTGATTGCCTAATTTAAGGTTTCCTAGGTTAACGCCAACTGGCTACAGTCATTGTCAATCGTGTATATTTTAGGCATTGTTCAACTTCATACCTCTGGTTGTAGTTCTGTAGAATTATATTTTACAATCATTACCTAACTGTTAGATCTCCTTCTTCTGGATTAGATGAACTATTCTATTGAGACTAGATCACTGTTTACTATAAGAACATGTTTATCATTTAGTAATATGTTATGTGGAAAATGAATGAAAACTTAACTGTGAAGCTTAATTCTTGCTAATTGCATTATAAAAATTGTAAACTTTGTAAATCAAGTTTTATTCTTAAATAGGAGACGAAATGAAAATGGAACAACTATATTCAACTGAATTAAAAAGTGTTACCGAAATACACTAAAGTGATTTCGTGATTATGCCTAGTCAACCCAGTCCTGATAAATAACACTAAGAAGAGTTCGAACTTAAATTGTAGTCAGTATCGTTCAAATAAAATCTCAACCAAATAACTCAAATTTCAGTTGATGTATGTGATGATTTTCATGAAAACAATGTTGATGCAAGCCTAGATCTAAATTAACTGAATATAGGTATTTGGCAACATGGAAGTACGTCATTTTGCTCCTATTGATTAATCTTTACCGCTTAGTGTGAACTATTCCGTACCCTCCTCATACATGTATATGCTTTTCTGCGTCTGACTTTCTTATTGCACTGATCCCACAGGTCATATTTATAGCGGATATTACAAAAACCATTAGTATGCTTTTGGAAACTCAGTAACATTTGTAGATTGATTGATTCGATTTCAATTATATTCACAATAATCCAAGGTAATTACTACAATTCCAGGTTATTTCAATACAATACTATTATAAGTTCGGGTAACGTATTCTGTATTACAATTCCTGTTTGTCCCAGCATATTTCTGTTCCAAATACAAGTGTCAATTACTACTAATCCTTAGTTCATTACAACATATTCCTGAAGTACTTATTAGAGCTTTTGAATAATTGTTACTACTACTTAATTCAACACAATTCACTTATCCCATATATTGTATCTTCACTTCGTCAGTTCTATAGTAACTCTTATAGAGTTCTAATGAATATTGTTAGTTCAGATCACTATGATCAATATGATAACGTGGCAACATTGAGGGGATAAGAGGTGTTCGACTTTCCAGTTATAAGTCACAGGTTGGAGTCTCGTTCCAACTAGTTAAGTTTGGACAGCCGGGTAATGTCTTTAGCTATCATAAACCTTAAGGATGGCTCAAAGCTGAGTAAACAATCCTTTGTAAGTTACTTATATCCAATCCAACCATAATATAAGTTTGCCAAAGGTAGTACAGTGTTTGTCAGACCATTAGAGAGATTAAAACTAAAGTCCTTCTTCAGAATTAAGAATCAATTGTTTGGCGTCGTAAAGCTTGAGTCTATCTCTAGAAAAGTCTCTTATATTTTGCTTCCAATGTAGCATACCATTAAGGAAACATGCAATCAATAACGACGGAACTCACATCTCTGAAAAGATCTAATGCTTGTCACTAAATTGTATGATCACAATTACATTACACTGTCAGAAGAAAAGTGTATGGTAACGAAGCTGATTTGTAGATGACAATCAAGACGATTCCTTGGTAAGCAGGACTGAGATTATCTGCAAACGCTTTCAATTTATAATAAGTGTGTTGTATTTAGAAGCTTTTGCCAATTTACTATCCATATTAAAGTGAAAATTTTATCGGAGATCTCATTTATTGTATTTGAAGTTATCCACAACTGACGACTATGAAGATATCAGTGTAATACAGCTCAGAATATAGTATTAGAAACAAACTGACTTAAGAGATAGGTCTCGGAATTAAATCTTTATTTTAATTTGATATTAAGAAGTGAACTGAGTTATACCATTACTGAAAAAAGAAACAGTGAACAGCTATTCCGCAGAAGTATGGAACTCTATAGCAATGCGCATCAGCAACCGCTGAAAGTTTTTATTACTTAAACATAAGTGATACATGCTGAAGATATTCTGAGCGATTAGTTCCTTTTTATAGGTTGCATGTAAAAGGTCGACTACTACAAACATTGTATTTCTAGATAGCAGTAATGGATAGATACTGCTTATATGATCTATCAAAAAAAAATCATAGTCTTCCCTAATGGACAACACAAAGCAAATAATGATTATAGCTGATCTATCATTGTGTTACTTCATATAATCCCTCCACTATCCGCACAATAGCTAAGGATCCACATCCAATGACTTGTCCATAATATTTGATACTAAGTATTTTGAAAAACTAAGCTACTCGATAATGATAATGTTACAGAGCGGTATCAATGCCCTTTTATCCTGTATATATTTTATGTAAGAATTACTCAATCTACGATGACTGTCAAGGGTAATGAAATAGTAGAGAGTCGTCTAATAAATAGTTAGTTGCCCAATAAACTCTTCTATTTGAAGCAAGACATCCGTGAACTTCTGAAGAACATTCGAGTCTTATTATTCGAGATTAAAATATAAACCGACATGACTATGCCGAGAAAAGTTGTAAATTGACAAGTAGATTGTAAAACCATTCTTTAAATTGAATCACTATTACGTTCTTTATTAGTCGTTTGAATGCAGCTTTGATATGTCATATTAGAGAAAGAATAGAAAGTAAGGGTGAAGGGAGAGAAAGTCGAACAAATCTTACACCTTTAAAAATTTAATTTAAATAGACTATACAGTGCTCTACAATGTTAGTTTTAATGTTAGTATTGTGTTAATAATACTACACTTGTTAGGCTGTTGTGTGGTCTGGATTGGCATATAAAGGAGCAAGTGAAATATAATTCCAAAAATTTAACTGGTCGATTCAACATTTTACTGTTTTTCGTATTCTTACTTTTAGCTGGATAATACTGGAGTAAACTTTCAGGCTTAGAACACCAATTCTTTGTTTTCTATATTGTTGTATTAATTCTAAAGTGATTATTATCCGTCAGTGGTTAGAGCGAATAATATAATAGTAACTTCCTAGATTTATGAACTTGATTACTTTCAAATATTCAACAGAAACAGTTTCATTTGTTCTATTTATGTCATGTTGGGCAATCAAAGAAGAGTGATAAACTTTCAGAACTTTGTTTTAGAATACTATTTCAATTATTTTGGTTGTAGGTAATGTAAACATTTCATTTCTATCATTGTTACATTCTTCTTACCCTATCCTCGCGTTTAGTATATTTATTCCTAGTATATTGTTTCATACTACGAACTACAGTTAATTGGTTGTGTACAAGTTGTCCCTATTCACTACCACTATCTCCTTTGTTCTGTATTAATGTTAAATTATTGATTGATTTGTTATGTGGTCAGGTTTTATGTATATACAAAGGAGTGTTTGGGAATATAATACGATTCTGATTATGGTTCTATCGGAGTGATTCTTCTATCTCCAACTTAGGATCTAGTGTGTATAGAGTAGACGAGCATTTATCAACTAGGCACACCTCATTGGCGTTAGATAAACCGACCAGTTTTCTTTGTGTCATAACAATTTAGTTGACCATTAAAATATTAAATTGATAAATAAGTACAAATAATAATATTTATAAAGTGAAAACTTGTGAATATTTATTTTCTTAAATTTTATTCTCAGAAAAATCAGAAGCTTTAAAGTGTTATGTTTGTCAAAATTGTACAAATGTCACAACAGCAACGACTACAATTTTTAGTAACTGTACTACCTGTCAAGTGAGTTTTTTCTACTGGTTTCCCATATATATTAAAGTTAATTTGTTGTTTAGCATTCGTAGTTTAGGGAATCTAACGATTATTACTGGTATTATTATTATTATTATTCAATAAGTTACCGTGATGTGAATCTACTCTCTTCAAATATCCAGTGTAAGCTGGTTGGAAATCCTTTTCTGCTTAAGTTTCGGTTGGTTTTTTTTCAGTTAAACGTAATTCTAACTTTCAGGGAATCCACAGAATTGTTTGGAGAACTGGATATCCCATCATCTCGAGATGAAGCGACGGTTATCTTCATCCTTAAAAAGAACCTACGCAAGTGATGTAACAAATAGCAGGAGAGGACTGGTAGGAGTATGTACCTACTCTCAAAATTTGTGGCTGACATTTAGAAGTAGTTGAAGTTTTCATGTATCCGAATAGTTGTATGTGATAGTGGTAGTGAGACAGATGAGATCAATCTTAGTATGATGAGAACCAAACCTGCTTATGCCAATGTGAATCATCCTTGTGAATGTAAAAAGTCATGTTTATAAAACTTCTGTGAGCGCAGTCCTGATCCCCCCTAAAGAAACCTGGTCTCTCCTAGCCAAGGATGTTCGCAGTCATCCAGAGTTCGACCGTCTTACTGAAGGATAATTGACATCCGGTCGCGAAATCATGTTAGTAGTGATAATGCCCAGAATCATACTTTTGGGCGTAGTGATGACAGTTAAACTGGTGTCAATACTTTGAATCACCAACTTTAGTGGATCGGCGATGTTTTACGGATGCTATCCTCTCGGCTTCCATATTACACAATATTTACCGACCGTGGGACTTGGTGGAAACAGCCAAAGTGGTTAATTTATGGAAAGGTACCGGGAGACGAAAGCTGTACAGGGCTAGCCTCGGTCAGCCTGTCCCAACTTCCTGGTTGGGTTTAAAGAGATGGTGAAACTCAGTGACTTGAGACCTCGCCAGGCATTTTCCAGAATAGACATCAGTGGCCATTCTAATATGGTTCTTTTACTAGGCCTTTTATAAAAATATGATGGAATTATGCAATGCAATGGCGTATTACTTGATTGTAATTTTGCCTGGATTCTTTAGATGGAAAGTGTGTGTGGAGTGATAAATGAGTATATGTATTCGCTAAACCGACTAACAGGGACTAACGAGGATCGAAAATATTGGATCGTAATTCTACTAGGTTCAGCTAAGTAAAAAGCCTATTTACATATAATTATTGTACATCGGTTGACTTTATGTACATATACAGTTGATAGGATTTCACGTAAATACGGAGGTCGATACAAAGAATTAGATAGGAATGTATTTGGAACCAATATAATCCAATAAGTGATAGACGTTCAAACAGTCCCGAGATCAGTTAAGCAGTGAATTCGCATACACAGAGAAACGCACAATGTAAGAGTTCATATGTTCAGGGGATAATCTGGGCCTCCACAATATCTCCTAATTTACAATTTAATTGATATCCTATTAACTTTTGCTTCTTTTCTACACGAACACCTTCCGTCTTCTGTTTCTTTCCAGTATTATATTCCTAATTATGTGGTTCATACATTTTTGGTGCCCATTTGTTTTAAATTTTGTATCTACATGAATAAGTAGTAATTCAGGAAATTGATGCTTCATGTTTCACAACCTGTAACTGTTATGACTAAACTATTCAGGTAGCTATTGATTTCTGGTAGAACTGTAATATTTACAGTGATACATGCCAGATATGTCTAGTTCTTAGTACTGATACAATTCTATCGAAGTGAATTGCCATCGAGTCAAGATTACAGATACTGTTTGCTAGTACGCCAGGTAGTACGAAATCATATTTAATATAAACTTACTTGTTAATTATCTTTAATCACCTTACAAAAAAACGTAGTGGACATTATGGTGAGTCACCCAAACTAATAAATATTTCTGTGCTACTAGGTTTATTTCTTTCCCGGTGTTGTCTACATGAGAATTTATCCACACTTTTAAATAGATATCGTTAGAGGTTAGTTAGTGTTAGATTCACGAATGTGTTCTTGATATCATATCGTGCATTTACCTACTGAATTTGCTCAGATAAATAAAAACCAGCTACATTCTCTTCTAAGCTCACTTATATTATTAGGTTAAGTGATCAGATGAAATGACCACCTTCCGACTTTCGCTATCCAATCCAAGCTGGTAAATAACACGTGACAAGAGAGAAACTGTGATAAAATTCGCAAAACACATCCAACCAACTGAAACCCGTACTTCATAACAGTGATACAAATTATTTTTACTGAATCTGAACATGTATAGTTGGACCCCATCACTGCCAGACGTAAGTACTCCTGCGTAGACAACGGTGATTAGAACTCAGGGTTGTTGTACGTCCTAAGCTCGAATTAAGCCAAGTTTTATAGTCATAAGGCAGAAAGGCTAACATTGACGGATTGTAAGCACAACATTTTGCAGACAAGCGAACATCAGCATTAGTATGTATGAACTTTGGTCAAGATTTGAATGAAGTTTTCCAGAAGTTAAGAAACAGTCATAGCTACATTCCGGTGACTGAAATCATGAATAGTTTTACCGTCCGCTTCATCAGTACAGTCCGTGTGTCTTTATGGATATAATAATTTTGAATATGTCGTTGTAATTTATATTACAGTATCTATAACTGGACAAATACTGAAAACCAAGAAGCATAAGAAAGCTACCTGATCCTCGTATCGGACTCCTCAGTAGTGTACGTCAATGATCCCACTATTAATTGGGTCTAGAACTACTATTCCTCAAAAATAATGCATAACATTCAAACTACTGAATTGACACTCAATTGGTTACATCACCTGGATAGTTGCAATTCTACTAACGATCAACTGGTTCACATTCGACATGGCTTTTCACTAGGGCACTAGGGATTGCTTTCAGAAAGTGATCACTAGTAAACACATCATTACCAAGCGACGTTAATTAAGGTTATTGAATGGTGTCACTGATGTCACTGAAAAATGTTCTTGCATCAGACTGTCTAGTAAAATACTGAATTCATACCACAGCTATAATTTCACACCTTTTAATGTTTGAAAACAAACCATTGAATTAACTTGTTGCATCACCATCACGTCTTTCCCTGTCTTCTACAGCAAACAATTAAAGTAAAAAATGGTATACTTAATGCAACGACAAGAGCCTGCCTAGTTGGTGCATGCAATGAGTCGACTAGTTCTTTATCACCATGGGTAAATACTACTACGTGTTGCTCAAACTACGATTTATGCAATCGATCAGTCAGAATATCATCAGAAATGAACATTCATTTAATATGGACATTATTTGGAACATGGAAATGGTACAAATGGATGAAATGTTAGTATGCAATGAAAATAATTAATAAACAAAATACTTTCTTCTTTATAAGTGATCTACATCTTTATCAAATGAATTGAAACAACCCTAGAATCTGTTATATCTGACGTAGGGATGACCGATATCACCGATTCTGATTTATTCGCAACGCGATATCTTACAGCTAACACACAGCCTTGCCTTAATATATTACAGTGATCTAACTGATTTATCAAGAAGCCGATTAATCACTCACACGCATGCATTGTTACAATGTAAACCAACAATGTACAAGATATATATATATATATATATATATATATATATATATATATATACATGCGATCTAACGACAGTCTCACATATGTCATACGATACTGAGCAACCACATGTCTCCTTTCAGACATCAGAATCAGAAGTAGTAACGCAAATGTTATAAGGAATTCTGATACATCTACGAAGAGATATGTGGCAGTTTGATGAGCCGGGTTAGGTATAGGTAACAATATTGAACTGCGTATATTTATCTCTATCAACTGTCAAAATACATAAATACGTAGACGTATGCCAACTCGTGTCTGGTTCATGATTTATATTCCTATCTAGTAAACCTTTCGAAAAGCTGAGATTAGGATAAAGTCTGTGAAAAAGCCGTGACTAATAATAAAACGAAAACTTAGCAAATCTTAAGATCTGTTCATAAAGTGTTCTAGTAACTATGACTATACTAGATTGTAGAGAATGACAATGACCGTAAACCTGAATCCATGTATATTGAATTGCCATTACGAATAAAGGGCACATTGACGATCAAATTATTTATTCTTTCACACAAACCGACTTAACCTTTACTACAAGTAATTTTTATTAATAAAAATAGGCCACCGTCTATATGCATGACTTAACCAAAATTAAATGCTTATCTCATTTTTTTCTGGATGTCTCATACTTAAACGATTAAAAATGGCCTTCTGGTTGCTTCACGGCCCCTCCCCTACCTACGATTTGGCATCGACAGAAGGCAGAGGTATGAAAAGAAGCCTTACTTTCAAAGTATATATAACATGCACAAAAAAACATGGGTACCTATACTTAATATACTAAGCAATCATCTAGTAGCGATGCTGGTTGGATCAAGTGCTTTTAGGACTCTCTCAGATACTGAAAACAATTGTTGAGGGCTTTCATCACTAGATTAGGTGTTCAAGTAACTAGAAGTAACGCCTTCTGAGAATTTGTGATTAGTTCAATACTTAAATGTCAGTATAATATTAAGTTGGGACTAACCAGTTTCCTTTTCCCTAGATAAAAATATAAGCCCCATAACTTATTTTGGTGCTGGTTATTGTGAACGCACGCTAATAGAACAACCCCCCCCCCTAAGCTATTTTCTCAATTTAATCTGGTTGAGGTGAATAAGATTCAGCTACTTAGTTTTTTTGATGAGGATATATTAATTAACGTTGAAGATTTTAGTTTTCATGAGGTCAGTGTACAAAGACAGTCTTTTTGCAAAAAACTGTATTCCAAAGTTATAACGCTAGTCAGTCACTGATAAGCCACACAGAATCTAGTAAATATGTGCATCGATCCAAGTTGCTACACAATAACACAAGATGAATACCATAGTAAAATTAGTAATATGAATGATATTAAGATTGAATATGATGAAAGTAATTTGAGGAAGAATTCGCGAAACAAATTGTATGAAGTAATTATGAAATTCAGGATCTCTGTTACTGTAACTGCTTCTGGGCAATACAACTCAACGTAATGCGTCGCAATTACGAATTAGATAAATAATTAATTACAAAGCAATTGCCATTTCCAACAAAGAAATTAGCATATACTTTCCTGACAGTAATTTTTTCGATCAGTTCTAAGATTGCCACATTTAGGACCACTAACGGCTGAAGCATAGGAAAACACTCAAAAATTAATTCAATCATTACACGGAAATACCTTATCTCTGAAGAAGCAGCTTACACCGTCGTAAAATGTCAAAAGGTTACATTTCTGTTCATTGAAATATTACAAATATATTACTTAATTGTACAAGGATAGAGATAGTTTTCTCTACTGTTTGTTCTGTTAGTAATACTGAAAAACCATGGGACAGATAAGTAGTGGGTTTGATAGATAATACGTGTATGACAAAATTACTTATTGTAGTAAAATAGTTTCAATGAGTTCGTCGCTCGGAATGAAAAATTCATGGAAGCACTCTTAGCACTTGATTTGATAGAATTAGATCAACTTTAGTTTAGATCGTTGGGCGTTATCGTCCTTTAAGTGATAGACTATGCTTACAAAACCGTGATCATATATGGCACATTTGATGTGAACTAGATAGCCGAGATGTAATCCTACATTATACGACAGGTTTGGCTCTTCTGATGATGTAACGCACTTATTAATACAGAACCATGTACTAGACTTTGAGCTATATTTTATGTGCGACAGCTAGTAGCTTCACACCAGCTGCACAAACCGACCAGGTATAGCAGAACTTCAATAAGTGATCAAGTCTAAAGCCTCAACCACAAAGTTACTGATTTACTATAATGCAGGTTACACTCTATCCACCGTTTAATATAGCTCTGTAGATAGTTATGGAGTTGAGTTATTGATAGCTCAGCCTATCAGACAAGCGCTGTGTCAAGATTAGATAGTAAGGAGAGAAGAAACACTAGGATGCAAGTTACTAGTACAAGTTGCTTAACATCAAAGCATATTGGTTTAAATGGATTGGAAATCTGCTGTTTACTAACGCATGAATATACCCATAAAACGGCTGCACACGTACAGTTCAGGCCTGCCAATAAAACTTATAGGTTACCTCAAAAATCGTTTCACATCGTTTACAGCTGCCCAAGGGGTTAGGATGGGTTATTGTATCTGGCGTCAAGTGGGATACGGTACACCATATTAATTACTTGGGTATTTTATGTAGTTCAATCACATGACAACGGGGATACACGATTCATCGCTCAAACTGTGTTGCTCAGTCGCTTCTTTTCCCACACTTGATAGTTTTGCGAAATCAAACCAGTTGGAATATAACTGTTTATTGTAGATTTTTGGTCAACAAAAATATGAGATATATCAAAAATAATCGGAAGTTCTTCTAACTATTCTCTTCGTTGTATTTTTGGTAGTGAATTGATTTCTTCATCGCTAGAAGTTATTAACTGGGGACTATATTCAACATTCAGATGAGAACGTTTTAAAGAATTGGAGCAGGATCTTCCTTCATTTTCATCAAGTATAATGCAATCGCTACAACAATGAATAACAAAAGATCCGTTTAAAGGTTAAGTAGAATAAGTATAACGTAGTCAGACTGAACAGTGAATCTCTTTATCTGCAGAGGAAATACTATCCAAATCTGAGACAGAGAGACATAGAAATTACTTTATACCTGTAAACGCTAGAATATCATGACGTTTATATGCGATACGGTAATATGACAGACAATTAAGGCAGTCAACATGAAACTCTCCTACTTGATTTTGTGCTAGTTGGCAACCGTTAGCGAGATATCTTTATTCAGGGAAATCATACACTGTGGAATTCGAACTAGCGTAACCCAGTATAGCAGCCTGAGATGGCATAACTAAATCGTTTCAGTTGGAACTGACCTCCTAATATACACTGAATGATTATTGAGTATTGACCAATGTGATGTTTTTTAGTCCTTTAGTGTTTCTCGAACCCCACAATGAGGATTATTTTTTTTCAAAACTGTAGGTATGTCACACGGATGACCGACAAACTATGAAGAAACTTAGATCAAGGTTTCATGCCGACAACCTCCAACTACTTAACGTCAGCATATAATGTACACGATGCTGCATCACATGAACTAGTGATCAAATTACAACTTGATCAGTAGACAAAAATGACGTTAGCTTGTATATAGTGATCAATCAATGTCAGTATATTATATACAAGCTGTCTAGTGATAACTAAAGCATATAGGCTTAAGCTCTTAGGTGATAGGTTCCAAACTTGCTTTATCTATTTAGGTTCAGGTAACTGGTAGAACCATCGCCTCTCACACGCGAAGTCCAGTACAAAGCCATGGGTTACATGTTACTGGGTTGCTAGAAACACGGTAAGAGAAGCCCTTCATCGCTCTCATGTGCTTTGCATCAAATAAAATTTACTAATATCTTAAATATCTCGAAAGATGAAGCTGTATATAACAACCACATAACAAACGATGATTTCAATTAACCGAGTGAAGATGGTTTTATCATATAGAATATGCACAGGATAGTTTGCAGATAAAATAGTTGCAGAAAAAGAAACGAAAGACATATGAGTTGAGAATCTTTGCTTCTATGCTTTACAAAGAAATGAAAGCAACCATAACGACGATGAACAGAAAAAACCAAGTTGACTTACTAGTCTGACAGCCTAGAATCCTCTTTGCGACACATTTGTGATAAACACTTCAACTTGCAGATATTTTTCTCTATTTAGGCGTATATGAATTACTACGTTAGACATCGACTCACCATGCACTACTCAGGCACAAAAATATACAGCTTGCAGCTGGATAAGATGTTTACTGAACAAAATGAAAATACAATGCGGATTTTTTGTATCCTACGATTTTATTGAATCTATGCGATAAAGCGATCGTCAATCCTGTTTTCTTTTTATCTAAAACGATCATTCTCGGTAGACAAATAGGAGATTCAATCAGTTTTGCACAACAGCTTGAATAAACCAAGCAGATTATGGATTGTTTAGATTCATAAGAAACTACGTCCTATTCTGAAACTGCGTTATATCAAAAAATATGGTTGCGCAATCCGCTACATACACTTTATGATAATTCTGCAGCTGTATGGCACTTTGTCCAATCGACGGAATTTTTCGGTTGCAGGAACCAGTTAACTTGTGCTAGTGAGGGCACTACAAGTAATCTTGGAGTTCCAATTGACGAACTACAGTTGGGTTCAGAATGAGTGAATGAAAGAGCCGTCTTAGTTGCTTTAGTTAGTAGGGACCAAAGAAACCATTACCACAGTCTCAAAACCGTTAACCAACATCAAATCGGTCACAACCAACGTAAAAGTAGGGCATGAATGTTTATTTGCCCAAGTTTCTGTACCATATCAGCGCAACGGAAAGGGATTAACGTGATGAACAAAAGAACATGATGTAACAGTAATGAATACCAACCAAGAACTGAAAATATAGTTTGAGAGGTATGAAATAAAAGCAATCATTTTACGTTAGCGGTTTTTTTAAAATATTAAATCCTAGCGTTATTTCGGATTGAAAATCAAATGAAAACATCTGTACAACACACTCAACAACGATTGTCGGAAGTTGTATGACATATACCAGCCAATGGAAAGAAAATCATTGTTTTTGAATGACAGAAATAACCTTGACACATGAATAATAGATTAAGTCAGTATGTATGCCAAAGTGATCAAAGTCGATAGGTTGGAAATACGGCTAACTATACTCACTTGTCAAATTTTGAAGAACGAATAGACAATCTATGCGTGGGGAACTGACGTATGTGCCATGACAAGTCAGATGCTCTTATTACATATGGTATATAAGGAGTTTGACAGTCAGTTACACATAGACTGAAAGGACCACCACGATCATCCAAGGTTGGCAAAACACGAGAAAAAGGCGTATTTGGTTTCTTCACTAGCCGTTTCATAAATTTCCTGAGGAACTTTTCCACATGAGGATTAGATACATCTAAGAGCTTTCTCGAATTACAACCGGGAGGGATCTGAACAGCGGAAATGACATAGTCATCAAGGTCCATGCTTAAGATCACCTTTAGAGGGAGCAACTACTTAAAATGTAATCGGTAATCTTACCTTAGTTTCAGTTCGATGAGGACAGCAGGCTGGATAGCCTGTGTTAGTCCTTGAGATAGGGACCTTTTAGATGATCTAACTTCTTGTGTCGATAAATGGAGCTGCAACTACGTGCCGAAGTAGAGTCTTACTCGTTGACTATTCTGTGAGAAAACCAGTAATTAGATGGCAGACAATTGGTTCAAGGCTTGTGAACTGTTGTCTTTGTAGATTTCCTGTCCTAGAAGGCATAAAAAAGCATATAAAGACCAAGATTACTGTTAAGTATTTCGAAGACCGTTATTAGGTCCCTTCTGTGACAGAAAGAACAAGCTAAGTTAAGTGTTTCGTCAAAGAGATTTCAAGTATTAATCTACTTGCAGTCCTTTGGAGCTTTTCTAATAACTCAGTATCTTTCCTTAGAAAGGATGAAAAGACGGTGTAACACGTGTAATCAGCAGTCACTGAAATGCGGGAAAGACCTGAAACCACAGCACACAACGTTAATAAAGAACTTCACGCCAAGAGAGGACACGGATCAGCAACCACGAGCCTTTTATTTTTAAAACTAAAATTCGCGGGGCTGTACAGAAGAAAAAGCTTGTTTACAAAATAGTCTTATCAGTCATCCTGCAAGTTCAGTCCACACAGGGCTTGCTCTTCTCGTCCCAAAACGTTTATTCTTGATCGCCCTGCTATAGAAAGAAGACAGAATCTATTAACAACACCATACATAGTGATTTCAACACTGTTACAACCGTCGAAAATCGCGACTAATTTCTGTTTCGACTTCTGTTGGTTGATATTTTTCGATAGTTAGAGGCAAATACAAGAAGTGTGTCGCCAAATTCATTCTATAGCAAACCTTGCTTACAAATTTCAACACTGATACATTTGAACTCGTTAGCATATGATTTCCCTTTAATTGTCTTCTGTTAAACCGATATTATGGCACTTGGATGGTCTGAAATGTAGTTTCTTCATAACTAATCTACGTAATATGTATTGCTGCGGATGAATACATACAGACTGTTTGACATGTTCTTTTCATACAGCTGTGGGCTGGTAGTAGCATTTTTTTTATACAGTACATAGCTGTATTTAACAATGGAATCAAATGTCTACTTGATGATATCCAGGTGACCAATTATTTAATCCACAGACGACATCTCTAAATATAGGATTGCTGAACCTCGGATTTTTGACTGATTTCCAAAAACTCCCATCGTTAAGTATTGTTATAATTCAGACAGATGTTGTCTACAAACAATTTGCCGAGTACTAGCTCTAGCATTGTTGTTGGTGGATCGTCCAACGTAGGTGAACTTTTCCAACAGAGTATACTGTCTCGAACTTATTCTACTTAGATACAGTTTCATTAGGCACTAGAGGGGCTCATGATTGTAAGTGTTGTTGAAAATTAAACAACCCATTTTAGGAGTCGAACACTTATAATGTTGTCACTTTAAGTCGTTACCTTGATAGATGCGGTGACATAAAGTGTCAGTATGTGCTACACCAATTCACGTTCGTTATCCCACGTCATCCTCGGGATGCTGGACTTCTAAAGAGGCATGTTTATTTGCTCTTATGGTACTCGTACTCTGTTAGATATAAGTGTTTAAATTGCAAGTCGGAAAGAACAGTACGGTAATTTTCAGCTTGATATGAAATATCACATTTCCAGCCAGAACATATCCATCCAAGCACTATCATCTTTATGGCAACGGACTGCAAAAGACGTAGGTTGTGCAGTGTTGAGTGTAATGTTATTCGACCTTTTGTCAAGACAAACACGGATCCCTTGAAATTAATGGATCTGGTGTACGCAGAACCTTACATTAATATTAGAAGTATAAGAACAAAGGTTTACGAACGCAAGATTTGTGCATGCGTAAATATTCCAGGTATTGGTAGTCTTAATGACTTTATACGACGTTTAACCACAATCGAAAAAGTTAAATTCCTTCGGGACAGTTCTGGTAATGTTTTAAAAATTGTCTTTTCACGGAACAACATGATAAATCTTTATGGAAAGTTCCCAGAGGTTGATGACATGGACCACATAAAAAACCAACAAAAGAGATACATCTTATCTGTTATTTTTTATGAAAACTTATAGGTGGCCTTCGTATCACTTTGTAATAACTTACAGTTTTGGAAGACATCGAATTGTATTATTCGCATTGATGCAAACCGAAAAACGAACAGATATAACGAAAGTTTTTCAGTCGTTCAAAAATATAATGGGTGACACATCGAAAGCAACCACTTTTAATGTTGACTGTGCACCTTGATATCCTCGTATTTTAAACGAAGAGTTCTCAAGCGCTTTGATCATTCTGTGGTTGTTTCACGTATGTTAACCCTTCCGGATAAAAGTTGGCTCATTATATGGACAGAAGTCACCGTCTAGTTTTCAAGCCTACTTGTGAAAAAATGGTTACGTCGAATGGCTCATGCTCGTAGTTATCCCACGTATATCGTTCACTGCTAAATTCTTGTTAAAATTTTGGCACTGCGTCCAGATTATGGATTTTATTGATCCGGCTGTTGGCATATATATGCATTCGTATTGGTTGAGATCACGGTTATATTATGCTGCTTCTTACAATAGATTCACACTATCAGTGGGTAATAATACCAACAATTGGGTGGAAATCTCCCATAGACAGCTGAAGCGTTATTTAAGGAAAAAGAGCCCTATAGAGATGACAGTCTTGAAGATTTGGAGATCAACTGATCATGACACACAAAGAAAACAAATGCAAGACACTTAAACTCTTTCCAAATATTACAGATATGATGAAAGTCCTACTCAAATACCGTTATTCTATTTAGGTTCCTGAAAGCCTTAAGGTTGTGTTAAGGTACTTAACACCACTTTCAGAAAGAAAGGTTGTTAAAGACTACTAGCGTCGTCGACTTGACTGTTTCCATGAGAATTTAACTATCGCGAAGTTTAAGGAAGGTTACCACATATTTTTAGTCGGTCGCCATCATGTTGCCTGCACATGTCGGTCTTATTGTGCATACAAACTCCCGTGCATACACATCGTGACTACATTTTTGTCCCCAGTATTACATTCAGGTACTTTACTATGTTGCAATTTTTATTTCTTGATATATTGTGCCAAAGTGAACGTTGGGACAAAAGTTATAATATTTTTCATGAATTACCCCAAGCTGTTTGTTAAGTACCAGAAACGAGTGTTGAATTCCGCAATAGGTATCAGCGTCATCCTGAGAAAATCGCACACCTAAACAAAACAGACCAAAGCGAGCAATCCGAGAGACTGACGGGTCACAACGGATTGTCGTCAACCTATTCCTTGAAGCTATCAACAGTATTGTAAGATTAAGACATGCCCTAACACAACGCCACTTGCGATGAAGCGCACTCTTACCTTCGAAGTCAAAAACAATTAGTTTTAAATTCTTACAACATATGTTTTCTAATTTGTAACATCATTTAAGTAAACTATTTCGTCACATAATATCGTTTTAGCTTCTCTAATGGCGGACTGCTTTGTTGGAAAGCATATCTTCAAAGTTCCGAGGAGTCTGTCATTTTAAGTGTTAGGGATTCTAAATCCCTTGAAATACAATTGTCATTTTATCAAGTTGTACTGATTTTTTGTTAACATGATTTGTAAACTTTCATCACTTTTATGTGAGCACAATTGACAACATTTAATTGTACTATTAACAATGTTGATATTTTCATTTGATGAATAATCACTACGATTATTTTGTGTATATAAGGGAATGTGTAAAATAGACTCCGAATCTGATTTCGATCTGTCTGGTTGGTCTATTGTCTTATTCTTCTATCTCCGGCTTGGGACCTAGTGGGCATAGGCCAGTCGCGAATTATTAACTAGGCACATTTCAATAGACATCCGCGCACAACCAACCGATTAACAGGACCAAAAACTTTTCACACGTTATAACATTAAGTGGTGCTTGACACAGTGGCGTTATGTTGTTTAATATAATTCACTTTTTATGATATACTTTCGATAATCAGTATTTTTTGATAGCAACGCCAAGTATGTTAAAATCTAGTTTCCTTCAAGCTACATTTATCAAAGGGTCGTGGACTCCTTAGAAAATAGCGACCAGACAATCGCTTATAGTTATTGCAACCAAAACGTGATAAACTGAGCCGAAGAAAACTAGTGAAAGGCCTGGCTGATATCACGTCTTTGGAACAATCTGATGTGCGTGTAAAATTCCATTACTATATTCTAAATGCGAAATACCGATAGGGCCGATAGCTATGTGTCCTTTACCTTCTTAAAGCTATTTGTAGACAAAATAGACAACATTCGTTAAAATCAGCAAACTTATCACGGTGAAGTATGTGGTAAAGCATGTAAGTTATCATTGTCTCCGGTAGAGCTCATTACCTTTTAAGTTGCAAAGTAAACCTGGCCAGTATTTACCAAATAGACTGTAATTAGATTAAATTAATTAAAATTTCACAGTAACAATAATATAGTGGTCTTGCCACACGAAATTTAGTGGCATTTTAATATTTCTATTTTGTTGTCAGTGGGAATTCTATATTTTAGTTATCACTTGTATCGCGAGTAATAGTACGAGAAATTTTTATATCTGTCTTTGCAAATCGTATAATTTTTTCTATACCCCAAGCAATCACCACAAAGGTTCATCTTGCAATCCCTGAGATAACTAAATGACGTATGTTTGGTTGGAGCAAACTAATGGTCGTACTATTACCAATAAATCCGTAGGGGGTTATATTTGGGAACTGTTTGTTAATTTTAAATGCTCGAAGGAATTGGCTGCTAGTCTTTTATGGAAGATGTAGCAATTTTTAAACCGCTGTTTTGATACATGAAATAACATTTTGCTTCCTGCCTCTAATAAGTAAATAAGAGATTCAATGCTTTAACGATCTCTCCAGTTGCTCCGTTGGAACATACTTTTACCACTGGCTTTGATGATTCCTTGTTCCAAAACTTTACGAAAACCTGCAGCAATTTTCTTGTGCTTGCTATGTCCGCGAACAAGATAGTACATGACATATAATCATAACATACTACTACACTTTATTTGTTCCCAACCAACCAGATAAAAAGTGACACTAGCCCGTATATCGTTCATAGCTTCTTTATCAATTACATCTTTTATTAAAGCAGAATCAGCATAGTTATAAATAACTGAAATGAAAAATTTGTTTGCGTACTAAGCATAATGACTAGACAGAAGATCAAATAGGATTAAAAAGTAAACTTGAAGAATGGTTAACTTCCAATCAATATGTGTCTGCTGAAGAAGATCATTTGTGGAGATCCTTGAGTAAACTTAATTGCTGAATCCGGTTTCAATATTTCTTAAAGTACCGCTTTTGAAGACATACTCGGACGTAAACCCACCACTGATTAGCCATCAACAGAACCATCAGTAAGTCTAAGCTACAAAACACTAATCACAACATTTGCAGTCATCTAGTAAAATGTCCGTAAATTCATCTTCCTCTTAGGTCAGTAAAACTTGCACAACACAGTTGACGGCAAAGTTAATTTTCGTATTTTGGTGATCTAGGTTCATTGCACTGTGACCATAGTCATGGTTGTTTTGCCATATTTTTTACAATGTAAACTGTTTAGCTCTGGCTTAGGAATCACTTCTCGAGTTGCTAACTCCATCAATTACCTAGTTTTATATCGACGAGATTGGGCTTCCTAAGTTACGGTTTGGCAGAAAAAAATCAACTGTCTAATTAACAATAGTGATATTATTGTAAGTTTTGATTTTCTCTCTAAATTTTTCTTAATGAAGACAAACCGACCTAAAATGATCAAGAATTTCAGCTAACGACAGTTTACTATCCGATATATTGTTTGAATGACATAAATTTTAATAAACGGTGAATAACAGGTGTATAAAGCATAATTTTCTTTATAAATTGTCCGAAACAGTGATGCAACTATAAAAAATGCGTAAAAGCTGAGCATTACATGATGTTAGCTTGTGGAATGAATACGGCGTAATCCAAACAGAAAAATTCATAAATCATGCCAATTTCGTATATCCTTTTTTTCCTATTTCTGCTGATGATTATTAAAAAGCAACCCAAAATAACTAAAGACAGTAACGGTTGAAAACTAAGCCAAGTTTCTGTGCCGATTCTTATTGGTCGATCATGTCTAGACCTTAGAAGCAAATGTAAGCATTTCGTCTCCCGCTTATGAGGGTGCTACAGGGGATCCGAGTGGTTTATAATGTCTCTCCTGTCTTTTTATATTGCACGCAAGTCTAACGCAAGTTGTTTTGATGAATGTTGTGGAAAGTTGGAAAGCTGTGGACAGCAGGAGGAAGGCTAATCCCTTATGTTTGGAACTTCCGCCGAAAATACTCTGTGTTTATATGTGTTTGTTGTTTTAAATAGCATATATATTTCTGTTTCTGGTCCGCCTTGTGCTTTTTCCTATAGGCGCGTTCCTGATGTGGCTGTTGTGTGTCGAGCATCCCTGTCTCAGCTGGCACAATGATGTAGCTTGACCGGCGGTATGACCTATAATTGATTACGATACGTAGATTTGTTTAGGATGTGGTTTCCCTACAACTACTGACTAGTGAATATGTACCACTGTGCTTGAATGGCTTAATTTATAGCTTTCTGGTAACTAGCTACATGTAGACTAGCGATTGCGCAGCACATATTTAAACGTACATTTAGACGGTTTGCGATGTCGTTTTAACACTACTGTAGACTAGCAAAAATATATTTTGTACCACATATGTTCACACTAATGAGATCCGATGTCGGTATGATGACATCTGGAGAGCTAACCAAACCTTAGCAAGCTTGACCACTCCTTGCATAAAAAAGGTATAATGTTAGCTAAATGATACTAACTTCCACTATCAAATTTTATCATAGATTGATCAGTAGTCTCTTCCAAACAAGAAGTATTGTGAGTGGATCTTCCGACGTCTGCGAAGTTTTCCAGCGCATTATGCTGTTTCGAACCTCTTACAAGAGGATGTAGTTAGAACATTCACTAAAGGAGTTCATGAATGTAAGTTTTGTTGCAACTACATAGTTCATGTATTAGAAGTCTGATACTTTCTATTTTGTTACTTCATGTCGATACTTTGATGTATTGGACGATATCAACACATGTTCGGTATCTCATACCCTCTTCAGGATGCTGGGCTTCGTAATGAGGACAATTTGTATGTCGTCATAATGCTTATGTCCTATTAGGTGTAGATATGTAGGTAATTAGTCTAAAGTAATAGTAGGGTCGGTTCCAGGTGGTTATAATGTAGCACATTTAGAGCCTGCCTAATAGTCTCAAAAATTAAAATATATAAACCACGTGCAAAAATGTTACAGCCTTCGAACAGCGCGCCCAGGGTTTGATAAGCGAAATTTAACAGTATATTTGAAACTCAAGCACAACGATACGGCAGCATATCGAACAAGATCCAAAAATAAGCCCGATAAACGGTGTGCCTTACTTAATTTATGTTTGCTTGAGCAAATTATTTGTGGAAACTGATAAGTTAACGTATTTGCTGAATCTGGTTACAATATTTTAAAAAGTAGATATTATGCTGACTTTTTCGGATCATCAACAATGAGCTTACTGAAACTCACTACTGATCTTAGGCGCTTACAGATATAGTAATAACCCTGTACCACAAACAGCTTATCACCTAGTAAAACATATGCGAATTCCTCTTCTGTTTAGCGAGAGTTACATGACAAAGCTGAGAGCCAAATTAATCCTCAAATTCAGGTGTCCTAGTCCAAAACACTGTGGTCATAATTATGATTGTTTTGTTTTATTTTCTATACTGTAGTTTAGATATCACTTCTGTTGATTACGGGATTGACCACCTTATGTTATATTAACAAGACCATACACAAATGCACAGAATCAGAAATTAAACCTGAATAACAGTCTATTTTAAACTGATTAGTACTTTATCAACATAGATTACAAGACATTCGTTGAAATATTCTTCTCTTTACCCATTGCACCTAACAGGATGGGGATGTGAAAATTGCCATAAAAGTTAAAAGTAAATATATGGCGAAAATATGAGTTTAGATACTCAGATTATGCCTTGAAAGTAGTAAATAAAAAATCTCTAAATGAACTTGACAACACGCTGCCCGAGCAAAAACGAGAAACATATCGTTCAGCCGAAAGAGCTAAAACACGTAAATGACCTTGGTCCTCCCATAGTCTCTTTTGGGTTTGAATATGTTTTGCCTATCTACTTAGTTTCATCACTCAATTAATTTTCTTAAATTCTCGTGAGGTTATTGAAGACTTCCAGTCGATGTTTGGCAAATTAAAGTCTCCTCCAATTAATATAAATGTGTAGGACTGATGAGGAACTAAGAGAACCATATTGCTCACATTTTCATCGTAGGTGATATTTGCGTTTTGTGGCCCTGAGATAATGTTTTGCAACAAATTTAAACACTATCTTCCGAACAGACAGTACGTGATCTGTTCCAAGAGGATAGAATATCCCTGTTTATTTCTTGGACGTTAATTGATTTTTCCAGTTTGTGAAACAAGTTTTGGTTAAATAACTGGATGGTGATATTTGTTTAGGTTATAATGTACATTTACATAAATAACCTCATATAAATTTGTTTCCCATCCGACCATTTGTTTGAAATTCCGACAAGGCAAGATCACAGGTATCCAAACTAACTTAAACAGTTATTCTTCGTTATAAACTCCTCCCCCCCAGTCTGGCAACTATAAGCACTCAGTATTTGTCCTGCATCTTACGAATCAATCGGATTCGGCTAGTAAAGCTTAGCAGGTAGTGGTAAGGACACAATAGATATGTGAAATATGAACGGAAGGAGTAGCATACTCACCTACGTTAAGTGTGAGTTAATCCCTCTGTTAGAGGAAAATGTGTGAGGGCATTGTCTTGCATGAGGTATAATATATTAAGGAATATTATCAATAAACAAAATGTGAGGACATTTGCGGGGTTATCACTGTTAAAAAAATTATTAAATTGCTTTTCATAGCTGTTGCCATGGTCACCAAACCTCCAGGTAGTACATAGAGGCCTTGCAACAAATGATAATGAAAAGTCAGTGTCGCATGAATTTATGCCAATTTGCAAACATTTATCACGTATCCTGAGGAATCTTAGAGAGAATGGATAAAATCATCGGTTCATTGACGAAAGAAATGGAGCTAAATAGAACTAGAAAGGGTGATTTAAACGTCAAGGGGTCTCTTCACGTTTGTAGTATAGCCAAATTTGAGGATTTGGAGAGTAAGTTAGCTTTAGTTCCACACAATGAAGAGATAGCCTATTATCATTTTTAATGCTTATATCTTGTAAAATATTCGACTGTATACCCTGAAACGGCTAGAAACTGCTATCACTCTATTAAAAGAGTACTTCTGAGAAACTTTTACTGTGGCTTGATGAGCAAAATGCAGTGGTAAAGCACCTTATACAAGCCTGACGTAAAACACTCGCGAAGTGTTTTACTTTGAGTCAGCAAGACTTTCAAAGCTGTTTTATCGTATTTCATGTTGGAATAACTCCCAAAATCTTCAACACAGCCTCTAAAACCCTTGAAGAAGCCGGAGATATTCCATCTAGTCACAGATCGGCAGAACCTCCCAGAATCTCGACGTGGTGCGCTCCGATTGAGTAGCAGTTTAGACTTCTTAGTTTGGATTAGATGAGTTATAATACTAATTTTGTAGCTTCAGAAAACTATAATTATATGCCAATATTTTGTACATAACTCACTCTCCATTTTACTGGAATAAGGTTTTTGTCTACTCGTCTTCTATCTTCTGATTCTGCGGCTAGGAGGGTTCAGGGAGCTAGAGTGTTAAATTTGTTTGTGACTAGTCAAGCTATGAAGTATGAGTTACAACACCACACTTCAAGAAATTAGTGTAATTAAGATGTAAACATGTATCACGGATTTGCGACGGCAACTTTGGTAGAGGTCGAAAATGATTTAGGAGTGTCAAAATATTTACAGTCGTCTGGGTTGAACTGCTAATTTAATGGATTAGTTAGTGCTCTCCCCCCCCCAAAGATGACCAAAGCAAGGTCATTGCATTAATCCATGGCCCTTTTTTTACGTTCATCCCCATAATAAACGTATCACCAGTAACATTAAATTGTTTTCTTAATTGGTCATACTACGCGAATGGAAACAATCTGCATGTGCTTTCGGTCTTGTGAAATTTATACTATTTAAAATTTACAGTAGCTCCGTGTTTCCTGCATCAAATTACAAAATTGTGAGTTTTCATTTTAAACGTGTGGGGTGAACGCTTCATGAGAGTAAGAAAAACTAGATTGCTCGTTTTGATAAGAGGAAGGTCTTGCTTCTGAGAAAAAGCGCAAATGCAATGGGTCAGATTTGCTTGTTTTATCATTACTTTGCCACTAATTTTATGTATAAATTACTCCACTTACTTAAGGTACCCCATCGTTCTCGTTGACTGGATCTAACAAATATGTTATTATTCAAATTTCGCTATTTTTACCGGTGGCCGTAAATTTTACAAATTCAACACTTTGTAGTGATTGTGGACTGCTAATGTCTGTAGGTGAAATATAACTGTTTTTAGTGCTACAATTGATTACTTATCTTTATTGAACAAGATATTAGGTAGATTTGTACACTAATTGATATTGGGATAATCTTGTGTATGTGACCACTAGTAAACACATATATAAATAATAAGCGAAAAAATAGTGGAAGTGATCCGACATGCGTTAATAAGAATTAAAATAAGTACAGGTTTGTGCAATTCTCAGGAAGGCCCACTAATATAAGGATATGCTTAATAGTTTTCACCACGAGCTGTGCTAGCTTATTTACATGACCGTTTACTCACCATAATTCCCGCTATGTAATAAGTGATATGAAACAACTGTTTGGCTTACATAAAATTATGCAGCTTAATGACTCCTCACCAGGCTAGCCCACCCTGAACTCGGTGACCAAGCTTTTTTATTAAAACAAAACTGGTTGGTTGTTAGATGCATTTCACATAACAATAATAGGAAGAGTTACAAACGTGTTAATGCACACCACTTTGCTAAGAGTCCGATGATGTAGATTAGTTATCACCACCGTTCTCTGCGCGCAGTCATCAAACAAGATAACGATTATTAGACATCCAAGATGGACGACAATGCTTATGGTAGGGTTGGGTATTCCACATACTCTGCGTTTTCCGTCAGAACCCCGGAAGATAAGGCTAATTATTTGCACAGCTGACGCCGTTACCTAGTCCGCTTATCTCCTTCCGCCTCTGTTTTATGTTTCGATTGATCTCGCCTTCCTGTCACATCTGCTTTTGTCTAGAGATCGTGGTTTGGTCTGTAATCCTAAACATATGGAGGTCACTCAAACTCTTAGGCCAGGATCATTTGAGTAGACGTCTGTGTGGTTCTCCTCAACAGCACCATGCTGTGGATCGTCCTCAGTCTTCTTGTCATGAGGATCTCCTGGGGACCTTCGTCTTGAGGCAGAGTCGTTTAGTGCCGTTCGTTAGATAGATGTAAAGTTCTGTAAAAGTTGGTTTGGCGACACAAGTAGAACCTTCGTAAATGCATCATCAAAATTCTCCGCCTGGCCACTCGGCTAATGATGACACGAGGGGGGAGGGAGAAAAAGTGTAAGATACCTAGCTGTCAGCAGAAATCCTGGGACTATCTGGACGTAGGCTGGGAACTTTCGCCTGATAGGATTACTTTCAGCACTCCGTTCCTGAAAAAATCTCTGTCAGGAGTTGCGGCGTTTCTGTTACCGCTAGTGTCACCAAGGGGGAAATTTCTGGCCATTTTAAAAATTCTTAACTTAATCGGTGGTTTCATTGACTGGGTCAACGAAACTCTTATGTATCCTGAACCAGGGATACTCGGGTTGTGGCTATAATAAAACTGGTGACACTTTGGTATCGATATTCTACTGGTTGACAACAAAAACATTTGTTAACCAACTCGGTGATTTGATGGGCTATCAGTGGCTATTATGCAAATCTCCATGCAGCCTGCTCCGTTAACTTGGCTCCAGAATAACTTTTGTGAAATCAGCTTAATTACTATGGTTGTAGTGATTTTAGTGCGACCACTCACCAAACATTAAAAATCCCCAATGCAACCCAAAATGAATCCAGACAATTATGAAACTGCTTGACTTCTCCTTCAGTAGTGGTATCTTATAGCTTCCCTAGTTATCTAGTCGTTTCTTTAGACATTTAGGACCTCTAATAGTGACATTAATAGGATGCGAGAGGCATTCGTCAGGCAGCATGTTTCGTATTCTATTAGAAGACAGGTTATAACCATCGCTCGCCTTGTCATGGGTAAGCATTTACAGGGCGAAAAAAAGTATCCGCCTTACCGAAATCGAAGTTATATGCAAGTAGATTTAATTCTCAGCGCTTCAGTCGACTCGCAGTGTGCCAGCGTTTTGGACTTTGAACCGAGAACTTCCAATAACAGTTTGTAACCAGATAATATAATAAAATGTCACCCGCGTACCAACTTATGGAAGCGTCGTACCACAAAAACAATAGCTAGGGCTTTCTTTACATTTAGCCACGACATTCCTTAGCAGATATTACCTTCCTAGAAGCGGGCATTGTTGTTTCCCCATTCCCATTCAAAAACGTGTCAAGATAACCCCAACCACGCATCGAAAGATCTTATGGACAGCCATGGGGAAGGGCGATGGGTCATAAGTGGTTTAAACAGACAGCTGTGCTTTAGATAACAAGAATAATAAAATTTTGGGATGCGTCCACGATTACTAATTGTGTGATATTAATATGAGGTAAACCACAGCCGATCACAATGTGCGGAGGCAACAGCCTTGTCATGAGATAGTGCCGAAAGACCAAAATACCAAGTCCGTTGTTCTATGCCCACACATCTGCCTCCCGATTCATAGTCCCCAATCCAGATCATAAAACATAAGGTAAGTGAACCAGCAACCAACCATCCAGATTATTCTCCTCATTCCTTCGTGTACACACAAATCTGTCCACACAGCAGAACCATAGAAATAATATTATTTATGATAAAGAAGGACAAGAATAACAAGAAATTAATGGAATAGATACATAGTTAATTGGTTACTGTTGTTATATGAAAAATAATATGATAACAGTTTATGGGTCTAGTGGAAGACCAAGACGAGGGCAACATAATGATCATATAAGCAAAATAATCCACTTGCTCGAATTCACAACAAATAAGATAGTCTTCTAAGATGCTCGTCTTATTGATTATTAGTTTTTGGACTAAGTATTTGGTTAATAAGTTATTATTTGCTCGAATCTAGGGATTATCATTTTTTCTGGGTAACTGTTTACCGTTCGTTGGTTTGAACAATAATTTCTGTACATGGGTCCAGTAAAAGAAGTGGGGAACTGTAGCAAGTATTGATAATCCTGGACATAATATTTCGCATATTGTGCATTCTTTTCTTAATATACATGTTAAAGCATGAATGAACTGCAAACTTCATCTCGCCCGAGCCTTCTTGCTTTGGTTTGCGTGATTTTGGCTCGTCGAAGCAAATTTTCGAGCATCGATTAACCTCACGTCTTTTATACTGCACGTGGAACGTATTAGAGTGCTTAAGCGTCTACCGAAGCTGGGATATGAGACACAGGAGTGCATTTCAGTGTCAGACAGATACAAAGCACTATCTAGGCTTCAGACTCAATTAGAACTAAAACTAGACATCTCACAAGACCAAGGTTGTCAAATTCTATAGTACTACCAGCGTGGTGTGTCTTGATGATGGAAATGACTTTGATGCTAATGTGCACAGCAGTAATTAATAAGTTTGGTGTGAATACACCGTGCAATCATGTTTAAAAGGACAGATTATTATTTAAATTACCTAAATGTCCCCAGATATTTTGATGGAGACCCAGTGAAAAACGTGAGTCTTATAAAAGACTTGGGCTTAGTAATATTGCCTGAAATTGATGTATCTGACTTAGCATTGTACGGGAGCAGCTGTGAATACCATCTGATGCTGCATTTGCGCGCTCCAAATAAACTATGAGGAACCCAGATGAATTTCAGAGATTTAGAAGACTCTCTTTGACAGCTAGTGAAGCACTTAAAATTGTAAAGAGCAACGGCTATCAGATGCAGAATGGCTTAGAGAGAATTGTTAATTTCTTAAACAACTTTTTAGTATGTGGAAACATTTTGATTTATCGTAATACATCATGGGCTGGATTTGATATTAGTAGCCATAACGATAGCTAGACGTTTACCAGCCAGGTTACATAAAAATTAAGCAAAATTACGGGCTTCCACAGAAAATGAGGGCAACAACACGCAATTTTCTAATATTCTAGAGTTAATTGAACTCAACGTGAATCACATGTTTAGTAGATTTGCTTGCATAATAAAGTCTACAGCTGATCAAGAAGTGATTCAAGGGAAGCCATTTGAAACATGAACTTAGTAACCTGAAACTAGAAGGTCGAAATGCCACTTTACGGCGGCGAACACTAGCGAGATGTAAAATTATGGATCTGAGAGTATGAGAAAGATTGGAATTTACTAAGAAGAATGGGTTAGGTTCCACTTGCTTGAGAACTGAGCGCATTATCAGAACTTGACACAATATGATCAACTGAGTACATCGTTTATTTTGAGTGTTTGTAAAAAGTCTGCAATTAATATGTTGACTGGTACATCGTTAATGACGCATCAATAATATGGGCTATCAGATGTATTTTGAAAAAACTGTACCAATAAGACTTTTAACATTGATGTTCTTGTTTGATTTTTAAAGGTGGCACTCTGCTCGTATAATGACTTGACCTCGTCGCCTTCTTCCTAGCATTTTGAAATCACAAGTTTCCACCAACCATCCAGAGGTATGGAGACACATTTTCCGTCACATCAGTTCTAACTCAGTGTGCGGCTAACGTAATTAACTAAGTCAACTATTATATTGCCGACCATTCCGCTTGAATCATTATTGGTCACCCCAATCACGAACACGAAAAGTGTAGAAAGTTAATTAAACTAAGTGAAGCCGTTTGGACAAGCCATTGGGCAATTCAACGTAAGGTTGCGAGCCATTTTTATTTCGATACTCGTACTGTCTAGCCAGTATTTTTACTAACCTTATCTAGTGATTGGATTCTAAGTACTTTACCGGTTGCACCCAAGACACCACCTTACTATTATTATCATTCGTTTTATAAACATTATGAATGTTGGTAGCAGAGTAGTAAAAATTAACTACTGCAGTAACATCTCAACTAGCTTGTGTAGAGTTAGGTGAGCTACCGACTGGAATAACCCTATTCTTAAACCAATCACAACTAGATTGATTGACAGCTTTTAAAAACTTTGTGCTAACAGCAAGTCCCGCATTTCAATACCTAGCCACTGGTATCCCGACAACAGACAGATTATGACGTCCCACACCTAAGCTACATACCCTGCACCAGTTCACACGGTTCGTTCAAAGCACCTTACATAATCTTAACTCCAAGTGACGACAGATCTATCTTAACCCACTCCACCGAGGTAAACCTGGGCAACCCCAGAGCCACCATGACAATAAAAACAGAAATAGGGCAAAGAGTAATAAGAATAATTGTTATATCTGTCACTTAACAGTGAGAAGGACCGACTATGCACTTGAATGCAACTTCCACTAGAGATAGGTTCACTGTGGGTATGATGCACAATTTTATGCTGAAATATCTATGCTTATGGTGTTTTCATATCTTCCAATGATGTAGAGTTGGGGCCTCTGTAGAATCGGGCATATCAAAGATTATAACACCATCTAATGCACCAGAAAAACAGAGTCCGGAAATCACAATAAACCTCAAATGTCTATTAGCTGAAAACAGCTCGACGAATTTTTAGAAAACCCTAGCGGGGAGCCCTCTCAATGAGAAATAAGTACCCTAACTTAGGCCCACCGGACACAACTGTATCTAGCGATCAGACCATAGACAACATGCTCCATCAGAAACTCACGAGAGGGACATCTCTAAGCAGTAGACTAAACTTCATTTTTAATAACATCTCGGCCTTCAATGACAGTTTATTCGAAAGCAGTGACTTACACTATAAACGACAGTGGGATGCCTTACACAACCAAAAACGTCGAGATCACAGTCATGGTCTGAATTTACTAAATTCAAGAGTCAGGAAACGATGCCCCGGATTGGCACCAGTCTCATGACTTACATCAGTGTCAACAACTATGTCGCCAGTTAGGAACAGGCAACGTGACTGCTACAGGTGCAATAAGGTCACCTCGTCGGTTACACCTCACAAATATTAGGTGTCTGTAGCCTTCAGGAGCCGAGACTAAACCACAGGTCCATAGTAACGATATAACGTGTAGGACAGCTTACACGGCTACATATGGTACTGTGAAAGCAGACTGGAACGCCAACTCAGAGGCAAGAATGATGCCTTTGGTCATGATGCCGTTGTTATTCATTATCACCAACCAACACTTTCCCTTTGAGAACCTGGTAAGTTCAGATCATCAGGAATCACAGACTGTCACTCCCGAAGAGAATGATCTAACAGGGTCATTTCCACAGGAACCGATCACCACTGTTCTCCCAGCCAATCCCAAGTCTACTACCCAATATCATCTCGTCTCAGCCGAACGGAACAAGATGTACGTGTATATGTATATGGGTGCAAGGTAGCCGAACTCCATTGCATTATCACACGCCTAGGACTTCAAACCATGTCCGTGATAGGAACATAGTTACAGTTAGTTGGTCCAGACAAGGAAGCCTACATGGAGGACATGCCATTATTCAGATGGGACGAAGAGTGTGCCATAGAAAGTGCGGTAACGATATACACCAATAACGGCTAAATGTCACTATTTCCTTACACCCCATCCTTGATGACCTTCCAGAGTCCGTTTGGTGTCTCTTTCGATTAAGTGACATAAAATATGTATTACCTGCATATGCCTGCCCCCTGAGACAGACCCTAAAAATAAGGAACAAATCCTTCAGGTACTGTCAACACTCCCATGCCTCTAGTACCGGCAGATTATCGTCGGGGATGATTGCGTAACAACCATCTTGGACACCAGAGGGATAGCTTGATAAATAGTTAGTAATAACCATAAGCAGTGGAGGCCTGTATAATAATATTAGAGGTGGCACAAAATGAAGACAAGACTACTAGAGAGTAGTGGCCACGAAACATCATCACTGGCGACTGGCCACCCTCTCCTGCATGTCACAACAAGGCTAGATGCACAGCCACGAGAAAGCAACTACAACGTCCAGCGTGGCCTCATGGTTGTTCGCAGGTGTTCATTAAATAACATTTTAAAAATCACATCCGCCCAACGTGGAATAGATGAACAAGCTGTTGGGACCCGGGAAGCTTCCCCCACACACTAGTGCTTGACTTTGCTAGGGCATTCAGCACAGTGACCCACAAAGTCTTGCTGGAGATTTCAGGTATATGCTTCTTAGGCCCACCATTCACATGATTTCAGGACAATTCTCAATCTCGAAAATTCAGCATCACAGCGAGTGGAGTAAATTTGGCATGAAGAGGATCAATGTTAGGAGTCTTTGTTAGCGCCGTTCTGGGACCCTCGTTCTTCTTCTCCCCCCCCCACAACGGACTCATAATTAGTGCCGACCTTATATGGACGACGTGAAGATAAGGTAAGCCACACGCTACGACAACGACGTGCAAGCACTACAACAAAACCCGTTTTAGCTTGAATGCTGATCACAGGTCAACGGCCTGTGATCCAGCATGATGAAGTCCAGCGCCACGTACTTGCGTACCCAGGAGGAGAGGAAACATCACTACCATTTATATTAATCCGACTCTTCGTTAGCACAACAGAGCGACCCGGGTTTCACTCTAACTAACATATGCGACACTTGTAATGACAATAAGGAGGTCACAGAAAAGACCTACGCTGAGGTCCGCTTCACCGGAAGGAAATTAGGTTACTTCGCCACTCAACTTTTCACTAAATATAAGACCTATATTCGAATAACTTAACGTCATCACTCCTCCTCTCTTCAAGTGGTAAGTGAGTCTGCTGTGAAAAGTGCGAAGATGGGCTGCGAAATTAGTCATAGGACTTCGTCTAAGGGATAGCAAGGACTGGTCGCATTCCCTCAGTTCATTATTCATCAGCTACAGAGGAACAGGGGTAACTTAATAATGGTTTCGAAATCCCGAACAGCCTAGCCCACCTTTCTAAGATGGTGGTGTCTCAGATCCTTCGTAGTCCAAAACTTAGCAATCTTTGCAAGGTTGCATATTAAAAAGCAAATGCTCAGATCAGGTCACATTTCTCACTGATGGTCTGCCTAATATGGAATGCTTTCCTAACTTCTGTGACGTCAACTGATTCATTATATATCTTTAGGGTGCAATTGGACAAGCATACAAACGCACATAAAATTTTGTCTGCCTCTTAGTGGGAAGGGTGACCATGTCTTTGACATCTCCGTACGTCTTGCACTAATTACTTACTATTGCCGTATATGCCATCACTGTCAGTTCACCTAAATCATCGACCCATGATTTTATTATCATTCTTGTTTTTCCCATCATCCTTCTCTCTTTGTCACTTTATTGCCTATATGACTGTCCAGCAACGTTAAATCTGCTGATCTTTTCAAATTCATCGATCTGTGAAGCACATTCACTCACTCTCATGTGACATCAACCCACAAATCAATTTCTACAACCTAGGGTATTCCTCAATCGGGTAGCTAGAACTTCTACACTGGATGAAACCAAAAACTCAGAATCCCACTGCAACATTAAAACGTGAGCCTAGAGGAATCAACTCGTGTGAACTAAGCTCGTCAAAGATATTGCACATTGGATTGTTTGAGCTATTGTCGTTTGGTGGCCTTTACAAATACTAAGATGGCGCCCGCATACAATTGTGAACAATAATGGGCGTTATGTTATTCGACTTTACGTTTCAGTGCCTAAATATACACTTAGAAAAGTATTTACAAAGATATCTTCGCCACTGCAACCCAATACTCGAGTAAAATTCCAATGTTCTGCTGCCGGAGTGAAGAGTACAAAGAACAAAACCGCATCAATAAGGAAATTGAGAAACAGCTGAAGCGCGACAAAAAAGATGCTCGTCGAGAACTTAAGCTTCTCCTTCTTGGTATGTTTTGTCGAAACTTATGTTATCAAACTTGGTTCATTATCTCCCCGATTTCCTGCATAAAGCCCATGTACATCAGTAATAATTACAAAGCTTAATTAACAGGGTATCGTTTAATTAGAAGCATGTCTTACAAATTTTGTGGTAAGAAGAAAACCTATTTATGTGTCATAATTCCAGACCCATACTCAGTTTCATTTGGATTGCGATTAACATTAGTTTTCGATGCGGTCCATTCCATGATTACCAGCTTTGATAAATAGTACTACTTCACTTGCTCTTGTATGATCTTTAATTGCACTTTCACTTCAGTATTACTTCCGATACACAACAGTACATAAAAGTTCTACTGCATATTTTATAAATATCACAAACATTGTGTTCATTTTGGTCCTTAGAAGCTGTAGTCCATACACTAAGTTTACTTCAGAATATATTTGGATCCAAACATACATGCGATCACTAATGCGCCCTTAGCCTTTAGTTGTTATTGTGACTCAGCTAGCTGTTATATACACTTTTCTCAGCATTGTACAATGTCCACTCCCATCCTTCCCTACTGTAATGGCTACCCATATGTAGTTTTGTTTACTGATTTGGGCAGGAGTAATCTGAACAAAAGAGATAACTGGATTAAAGTACATTCCACAAAGGGTATTTGTGGTTTATTGTTGTATGTCAGATAATCTGGTACTTCAGCGCATTGTCTGTCTTTACCTAAATTTTGCGGTGTTATTCTCTCTTATTTATTTATTTATTTCCGCTAGCATTTTCGATGTGATATTTTCACTTTTACCATCACTTGTAAAAGTAAGAGTTGTAGAATCTGAAGCCTTTCATTTATACCTGTTGTTTTAGACATCACTACTAAACTAAGACTTTTTCTTACTTCAAATTTATCTATGTAATGTGAAGCTTAATTATTACATTTATGAAGTAAGACTAAGCTCAATGCTCCATGACTTTTACCATAGTACATTCGGTAGCTAAAGCTTAAGGTCATGGATTAGTACTGCTTTCCTGAGTAGCGTGATTATCCTTACACCAACGACAATATCTCGTAATTTTGCATCTAGGTTGCATCATATAAACTGATGTTTTTTAAGATTCGTAAACAATGCGTTTAGATGAAAGAGGACGTTTGATATTGATTGTAACAATTCTTGCGTAAATCTGCAAGATAAAATCGTCCAATTTATGTCCATCATTTTCGGCTGCCTAGATGGAATACAGTCAACATTACACAAACGAAGAGGCCACGTGGACCTTTAATTAGTTATCTGGAGATAGTTTCTTAGTAGTTACAGCATCCGTCTCGTCATAGGTTTAAACTCCAATTCACTTGTTCATTTGGTACAGTGGGGTTGCGTAAATTACTTGTAGGATGCGTAGGGTGCTTTTAAAGTACTATTGATAGTCCTTTGTACTACGCATACATGATTTTAGTGGTTGAATTTCTCCAATTCTGTTAGGTACCGGTGAGTCGGGCAAAAGTACATTCATCAAGCAAATGCGGATCATACACGGCGCAGGTTATTCTGATGATGAGCGGAGAACCTTCATCAAAATTGTTTACCAAAACATATATATGGCCATGTTTACAATGGTCCGTGCTGTGGAAAGTCTGAAGATTCCTTATGAAAATCCAGCAAATAAAGTTAGTTTTTTCAAAAGCTCCATTTATGTTACTTAATATGCTTCAATAGTCACCAGAGGCATAAGTAGGGATAGTATCATAAGAATGCTTAAGTTAGATTGTGATTGGCAAGCGGAATCCAGGAAATGCGTTTCGTCCTATTTGCGACTCATCGACTGGATGTACCTACATCTCAATCTTGATGTTCATACTGGAATTCAAACTCAATTCGCTTCGTGCCAAACGCCACTGTGTTCACCACTGGGCTACTGTGTCCAAACAGTCACACTTGTGCAACGGGTATATATATAATTAGAATAAGCTTGTAATGGACTGGAACTGGTCTGCCTTTGTTACTATGTGCTTCCTTAGCGGATTTTCTCGATATAGCAATAGTACATAAGTAATGTTTCAGTTAGATTGTGACTGGCAAATGGAATCTAACTTAAGCATTACTTATGTACTATTGCTATGTCGAGGAAATCCGCTAAGGAAGCACATGGTAACAGAGGCAAACCAGTTTCAGTCCGTTACAAATCAAAGGGAAGATACAAGCTTATTCTAATTATAATATCATAAGAAGTCTGCAAAATGACTGGAGTTCCAGAAGGTGACTTCGCAAATAGTTAATCACTTGGCAAAATGAATCTCCAGTTACTCTACTGGTTTTCTAATAATAGAGTTTATGAATTCTCGTCGTAAGGTTTCATTTGTACATATTTAACAGATTTAGTATCGAAAATCACAGTAATCTTCCTGGTCAAATTAAGTTTATGATAATGTCTTTGTATTTCCTTTCCTCTCTTTTGGGATGTGTTTAAACTTGGATCTCACGGGTTTTGTGTGATTGTAGTTTTATGTCAAAATGTTAATTTCTTAAGGAAGTTTGCAGAGGTGAATATACTTTGTTCGTTCCTGTATGATTTTTAGATAAATCTGGAGCGTCCACTTATATTGCTGATAATCGAACATTGCATCCTATTCTACTTATCAGTTTTCAATTCCCTGGTGTCATAGATATTTCTGCAAATGATGTAGTATGCAATAATTTGGAGGCTATCACATTTTCTCTATTTGAAATAGTACCTCAAAAATCTAGGTCTAAAATGTGTAATTATCTCTATATTCTATCAATGTGGCAATCATATTACGTTGAAATATTTGGCGTCCTAAAAAAGCCTGTGTATTTTTTCCTGGTTTTAGAACTTATAAGATTGCATTCCATCATGCATCTTATAGAAATAATGCGTTCTCTGTTGAGTCCTAATCAACTAGAGTTGTGCGACAGTTTTAATCAGAAAACATTAAAAAACATCAAAACAACATTAATGATTTCATATATGCAACGAAATCTGTCTGAGTATGAATGCTATTTAAGCCGAGACATTTGATTTATGATCTATCCATCCTCAACCACAATTTTTCTTCACTTTGAAAATCCTATGTTCTTTGTTTTTGGGTGTAAGAGATCTTGTAATATTGTGTAATCATTTAACAATGTATGTTTATAACTGCATTAGTAATTCTGTACTGAATAAGGACTCAGTATCACTAGTTTCAAGTTTTTTCTGACCATTCGATGTGTATTTTTCGTGATTTATGACTGAAAGTCAACTTTCTAATATAATCTGTATTGATTCGCTAGAGCTTTATTTTACGGACTTAACTTCTAGCGATTGTCTCTTGAATAACGTTGAGGTAAAATCTTATGGGACTGGTTTATGTGCTAGTCTAGAGGATAATTTTGAGTGCATTTCATTCATATTCTTTAAATGTTACAATCTGCTGGATACAAGTTCTTCTGGCGCTTCTAGGCATATGGCGAAGCAATACGGGAGATCGACTATGAGACAGTTACGAATATGGAACCGTCTCATGTTGTGGCCATCAAATCATTATGGGATGATCCAGGCATTAAAGAATGCTACGATCGTCGTCGTGAGTACCAGCTAACAGATTCAGCAAAATAGTAAGCAGATTATTATATCTTAACGTCATTTAGTGATATTTTTTATTACTAGTTGAGAACTTATATCTTATGTTATATTTATTGTACCCAGTATGTACCTCTTGTAACTACATCTTCACTTAGTTCCATGTAGTTTAATGTTTACCTTATGTAAATTGAGATATCCATCACTTGTTCGTAAGTAAAGTGAAACAGAGAATTGCTATACTACTTCATATAATATGTCTGTTGCTATCATTTCTTTGTCGGTATACTAAAATACCTATTCAACCTCTCCTACTAGTTTCAAGCTCTGGTTTCCCAGAACAATTATCCACCTCTCTGTTGACCCTTTAACTAATTTCTGTTACCATGTTCTTCCTGAATTCACTTTGCTTCAATTTTAAAGTATTGTCTTATCATGTTGTTACTCAGCTGTTGTTTTTATGTCTCACTGGCTATTTCCTGTTTATACAAATTGAAAGGGCCCAAACTTAGTCAAAACGTTTCCAAAAGTTCAAATCTGTTGTTTAGAAAAAGTAGCACTCATTGATTCATCAGTGTCCAAACTGGCTACCGAATACCATTATTTACTCAATAGTACCACTGAACTCAGTCAATCCTTTGGGAATATCGGTAGTCTTATACACTATGTAACTATTTCTAAGTACCTTGTATCGATGATGAATACAAAGGGCTAAAGTAATTCATCAGAGTCTGATGTCTTACAATATCTGGGCCGTTCAGATAGCTAAATTCGAGGAACTGTATTCGCTGACCACAAGTCAATTTATTCAAGTTTTCTGTAGAAAGAGTCACTTGAAGTGCCTATGAGCAAGACCGAAAGTTACTTTGTTCATTATTCGCACGACGTATATGCAACCAATATTCACCTCTTTCCGGTGACTTGATCTAGTTATAAACATATTTCAAGTTATGCTACGTAGGAGTGGTACGACTTTCATGTAACTGTAGTAACGTGAGCGTTGTGATGCCGGTTGGTAAACATCAATAGTATTTCTTAAGAGGCAACTCGCTAAACAAACGTTCAATGTAAATAGCAGAATGTTAGAAAATAAAACCACTTTGTAGTGGGATTTTAGAAGCAATTGGATTGTATATACTCGGCTTAAGGTCGCATATTCTGTGTGTGGTGCTTTTAAATCCTAATCGTCAAAATCAACGTAGGTTCAGCATTGTTTAAACGTGTAACTTAGTGGTTGGGAGCTATTATCGTCAGTCGTTAATTACCAGGTAGCCTAACTAGTTTTACACACTTTATGCAAGATTTTGGTGCTCGTACGCTCACTGGTCTACAATCAGGGTTTTTAACTTCAAGATACTACCGATCTGTTTGTAGCGCTGAGCATCCAAATCCATCCTATCATTATTATTACAGAAACATCGTCACAAATGAATCGTGTAGGAATATACTATTATCTCCCAAATTTCTTGGAGAATTTTCTCCATCTTCGAGCCATATTAACTGTGAAAGTGTTGGGAATGATTTAGCCACCTGTTACCACTTCTATCTCTTACTATTGTTGATAGGTTTCTGCTTATTTGGGTTGCCTTAAACGCTTTCTGTCTTATTCGTCTATCTCTTTTTTATATATTCTCCTCATCCAAACTTTATATGCACTTATCCCAAAATGGTTGTCTGCTCAGTCTAATCTTTTCTTAGTTTTATCCATAAATCTATCCAAGTTTTGACTTTGGATTAACGGATGACTAACTAAGAAGATATTCAGCTGTCTAAATTCATTATTAAAGAAAATCAGGGGTTTAATGAGAAGAATATTACGACTCATAGTCAAGTCTTTATTTCACTAACATGTGATGTATCAGATAACAAGCTCACTGTTTAGTGAAGTGCAAGTATGATTGAGAATCAGTGCTTTGTATTAGTTGTTGCTCCTATTTGTTTGTCTTTTTTTTTACATTACTTACATTTTATTTTTTCCTATTGATGCACAGCTATCTAGATAATCTTGATAGAATTTCGCAACCAGACTATTTACCGACGCTTCAAGATATTTTACGTGTTCGAGTTCCTACCACAGGCATTGTAGAGTACTTATTTGATTTGGATTCTATTATATTCCGGTAAGTCTTTTACATATTTTCCCACCTATCAATACAAATTCATAAGTGGCTAAAACGCCGTCAAAATGTATCATAACAAACAAAAACAATTTCATTGGACGAAGAAATCTCTTTTCAGCGATTTCGTTTTCAAGGCTGTACACGCATATATATATATATTAAAACAGCAATTAGTCAAACAGCAACATAGGAAGTGGAAGTTAAACTGATAACAACGAGTACTAGAAGCTTACGGATGTCCCTTTTCCCAAATGGGTCATGTTTCACACCCTTAATGTACAGTGGATCGGACTGTTGCTAATTAAACTCGTCCTTTGGTCGGTTGACGGATGTTGCCACCACAAGTGACGCAGGTTGACAAAAGTCAATCAAGCCTTCTTTACCTACGTCTAAATATTATCAGAAACTAGACCATCAGGATCGATGAGACTCCCAAAATAAGTGAAGCGGTCAGCATGCTCACTTACGTCCGATACTCAGATTCTAGCCAAGATCTCACTTTCACTGCCACCATCCTTAAATATCTCAGGGGTTAATTCATAAGGTCCTGCTACGCTTTAAATTGCCTATAGCCTTTTCATGCATGTATGTATATATGATCAACATAACCTGGCACGTGTGTGCGTCGGTCCAAGTTGCCATACTTCTATCGCACCGCAAGATTAACACTACATTAGTAAAAGTTACTTCAATGATAATGATGTTGATGACGATAATAGTAATAATAATAATAAACATGGAGTGTGAACATATAGCCTTTTCAACTTCACTAAGACTTGGGAGATTTTTATCAATTCACCACTCTGATTACTTGAGGGTGTGTTCTGCCCATAGGTCTAATCTCCTGGATTGACAGTGAATAATAGTCCTATCTTTTTTCTAGATAGTTTCACTTACAGCGGATTTCTGATACCTATTTCCTCGATAGGTCTGAACAGTTGTCTACTGTTACCTATTGCCTCTGCTGTTTCAACATTACTGTTTTAACAGCTTTTTGTATATCTTTCCAAGCTGCTTCGGGGTGGTTATCGCTTACATAGTTGACTTATTAGTTTTCTAGTTCCTGAAATAATAGTTGGTAAGTAGCAAATAGAAAATCTTTGCTTCAGGACTAATCTACATCGACACCTAAACTAATAGTAGGAATTGGGGTAGTTAAGCGCGTCGACCACTTCACTCATATTGGAAGTGTTGTCAACCCTAGTGAGTTCGGATGGCTTGCTCGGCTTTCAGGACCACTGAGTGTACAATGTTGACGTCAAAAACAGGCAAATTTATTCATGTATTATGTGTGCACAACCACCATTTTGTCCGGCATAAGAGTTGGTTGTAAAGAAGCTGGGAGTTATCAGGCCAAGACTTGGAATTAGTTTATTGACTATTAGTTTGAGTCATGTTCGTATGGCCAACTTGGTTGGGGCCCGCGATACCCATGACCATGAGATGTCCCGGAAGCGTTTGCTCTTTGTCTTTCATTAGATGCTGAGCTGTAATTATAGAATACTTTCACCTCTGCTAATTCGTTGTTTCCTGTCTAACAACATCGATGTCTAGTTTGCTTCCAATCGCTTTACTACTTTGGTATTCATGTGCTGATATGGTTCGGAAGCTTGGATCGATGCACATATGTGCATCGATCCAAGCTGAGTGACCGAAGGAACGCTTGAAATGGTTTTGTAAATCGATATGCATCTATGAAGACTAGTAATTAGCTGTACTGAAATCAGAACGTCGTTAACAGTAATTTATTAGTATTTAATGCAGTCACAAAATTCAACCTTGATGTACCCTTTTTCTTAGTTTCACTGGCCTCTTACTCAAAATATATCACTGCCTAACATCAACTAAATCTGATTATTAAATGCTTTTCTATGCTAAACGTAAGTGTACTGAATTCAAAAGGCTAGTAGTAAATATTTATGTTGACTGAATCTCGTTTTTATTTTATTAGGATGGTTGATGTTGGGGGCCAACGCTCTGAACGTCGAAAGTGGATACACTGCTTTGAAAGTGTAACTTCAATTATGTTTTTAGTTGCATTATCAGAATACGATCAAGTGCTTGTAGAGTCCGATAATGAGGTAAGTAGGCATTTCTATGTATATCGTTCTTGACATGGTGTAGTGATATTAAACTAGTTACTGCTTTTGTGTTCATAACCCCATTTCGTGTTAAATAGGATGATAGTAAAAAACCTAATGCGTATATTAATAAAGTGTTTTATGTGAATGTTTTATCTAAATGGAATTTATTTTAGCGTACTTCTGTATTCTTTAGATGAGACAGGATTTATGTAGTGGAATGTCTTTGGAAAAACACCCCACAATTTTTTTAGTCCTTTTAGCTGAGTTTACTTATTTGTGCGTTGCTGTTAATGAAAAAATATGCTGAATTAGAGCAAACATGATTTATACAGTTATTGAAGCTGAAGGGAGGAGACAATGAATTTTTTTTAAGAACTTATTATTTGTCATATAACTTAAGTGACTTAATCTTTGATAGGCTAAACATCTAAGTGCTCGATTAGCAGTTATTTCTAAAGGTAGTGTATGTCAAGAATACCTCACCAATCCTGGTGGATTAGTGTCTGCTTAGATCTCAACATTGATTCAGAAAGGTCGCTTGGTTGTTGCCGACTTGGGTCATCTGTAGCGTTAACGAAATACTCGTCTATCAATGAAAGGACAAGTGTACTATAACGTTCTCTGTGTATTAACCTATGAGTATAAAGCATTTGCTGGTAGAATAGATTTACGTACGCTGAAGGTCTTTAATTACAGACGTTTTCGATGCACCGATCACATATCATGAAATGATAATATTAGGCACAGGGAAAGATGGCGAATCAGTCGATGAGGTTGCAAACCTTAATCAATAAAGGTGGTTGGGATGTATCACGTATACCCAACCATCACTTGACTTGTCACATTGTGTTGGTTGGCGTAGGAGTATTAATGATGCTAGATCCCCGTAAATAACTTGCTACTTCTGATTTTTATATTTTACGCAAATTGAATTTCTTACTTTCGCTGCAAAACCGCCCACGTTGCCTTTATTTTAATGTTTCCCACCTCTAAAGGCCTTATTATTAGTCTTAATTTGGTATAGCAATTTGAGCTAACGTGCATTTGTGCTATGCTCCACATTGTTTATGACTGACTATCAAATTGTTTGCGTTCTGGAGTTGAGTAGCAGTTGATATTATATTCAAGTTGGTTTTTAGTATAACAGACACGGACTACATTGTCTTATCCTTACCATCTTTGTGTATCTTCGACTTAGTACTATCGATATATGACTCGTAATAGCGTTAAATATTACTGCATTGATTGGCCACTTAATATCATGCTTGTATATTCCTTAAGTGTTGGTCAAATCCTATCGATCTAGTAGCATTGTTATTACTACATCGTGCGCACTACGTTTTGATGTTAGGCGGTTGGAGGTGGACGGCGAGAAACTGTACTTCATCTAGGTTTCGTTCTAGTTGGCATTAGTCCGAAACTTCGAATCACTTTGACTAGTAATCAGACCGCAGCTTTGTCTATAGAATCCGATCGACACTATGGACTAAACAAAAGTGACATTGGTCACTTCACAGTAAGTGATTTGTGTAAATATTTCATCTATACAGGAGGTGAGTCGCGGATGGGGCGTGCGTTGCATATGTCAGACCACTACTTGCCTCGTGGCTAGTTTTCCGCTGGGGTAGGAATAGGATGTAAAAACGGTGGGGGCGACTAAACCAAAGCACGGGAACAGTTCGTGATATCTTTAACTCTTCGTCTAAGCCGTGTTGGTTGATACTACAGATTACCTGGTTGGGGTCCGCGTGATGATCACGATGAGTAGCTGAGGACACTGGGTGACGTTTCTCAAAATCGGTCACAGTGGCATAAATCTGTTCAATCGTTATGTTCCTTTAGATCTTAGAATCCATTATTAAAATAAAGCAATTACGAACAAAGGATATCCTTTCGTACATACGTTTGATTCATTCCTGCCTGTTAATTTATTATTGTGTTAGTCTTCTAAATTTGGCTTTTTCATGCTAATGTGGTATGGCAACTTGGACATAGTTGTATACATATTCCAGGTTCCACATTGTTCATGACTGAAGTCGCGGCTCGAGTAACTTAGCCTGTAAAACCGGGTAAATTGAGTTCTAGTGTACTATGAAGAATCAGTGCTCTTAAGATTGCAGTTACACCTTACTGACGAATGTTAACTAGCATGACACCCAGGTAAGCAGGGTTTCCTGTAGTCTACCGCTAATCACCTACTTTAACACAGAAGTTGGGCCGCATAACTGGATTACTAACTCTGACTTGATACAAGTTAGTTTGAATTATTGCTTTATTATTAATGAAAGGTTTTGATTATAAATTTTCAGATTACATATACTAGAATAGTTTTCGCGTTGTTTATTGCCTTTTAGAATCGCATGGAAGAGAGTAAAGCTCTTTTCAGAACTATTATTACTTATCCATGGTTTCAAGAGTCGTCTGTTATTTTATTCCTGAATAAGAAAGATCTTTTAGAAGAGAAAGTTCTATATTCACACCTTGTTGACTATTTCCCTGAATACGATGGTAAGTTTTTTCTGGAAATTTAGTTGAACTCTGTTACTTATTTAGTGCTGCACATGCGTAATGCAACTTTCCCTTCTCTATAACTCCATAGCTTCTAGACATGTGTTTTGACTTATATGTCCTCAAGCAATGTTTTCGTTAGGCATAGGGTGCTCTGTAAGATAGAGGTCGGTTGACGAGATAGTGAATTTCTATCGATTACGGTTGGTGGTTAAACCAACTCCCAACCGCCACTTACCTCAATGCATTTTATAGATTTGTATATGAATAGGTCATAACAAAGCTAAGGATGGTCAAATCAAAACGTGATATTGATCCATCAAGTCATTGACTATTGATTTGTTCCATTTTAATAGGGGTGGATTACTTATCTGGAATCTGCGTGATTACTGATCTGAGACGTTGAGTGATATAATTCACAATCAAAGTGACACAGGTGCATTCACTCTCTATATTCGGTTTTAGCATTCTTTCATGAACAAAGTATTCAGCGAAGAAATTTTATTTTCGACAATGTCTTTTGTCAAAGCTGTGCAATTGTAATTTATGGTTAATTTTTTGCATGATGCCAAAGAATTAACTATAAACTGCAATTGTGCTGCAGCTGTAGTAAGTGATATCGTCAGGAAGAAAATTTCCGTCACTGGATGATATTTTTTTCTCCCAACGACGCAATGGGCTTCTTTAGTTGTTTTTCATAAATACTTTTTTATTATATCATTTCTATCCATATTTTATTTGTTACATCCTTCTCATTATCATTGTCACATTATTCCAATTACTCTTGTTATTCATCCTGTTCATTTCATTTCGTCGATTTTTACATGAATAAATTCATTTGCACTGGAAAGAATTTAGAAATGGTGTTGGAATTAATTGTGTAATTATATCTTCTTGTATTATCCACATTTATCAATGGGACAAACCGTTTTATGTGACTAATTAATGTAGCCAAGTGTAAATGTCATACGATATGTTAGAGTTTTTGATATCATATAGAGATGCTTTAACCGAAGTCGGTGGGGCGGCTTTCAAACCTGTAACACTTAGCGGATAGTGGGTACTATAACCACTTTACACACTACCTCGTATTTGTTTCATCTAAGAAACGAGTCTGTTTTCTCTAATTCGCACTTGATATAACAAGTTAGTTTGATAATCATAATTAATCTAGTACCTGATTCATACGTGCCACATCACCTCAGCACAGCAAGGTGAAATTATCAAGATGTATATCTTACGTAGCAGAAGTAATCGTATTATTATTGGTAGTAAAATCGATTACATGTTAAGGATCTTATTTGAATCAAAAGACATAATCCATGAAAATAAGAACAGAAAATATTTTCCAAGCTCATGGTTTGAAGGAAGATTACGAGTACATACCCCTGCTCTATTACATTCGATACTAAACAATGTCACAGCACGTCTCCAACTATCGCATGGACCTCAACAAATTAATCGGAACCTACTAACGTTATTTCACACCGACGTTTGACACCAAAATGCTATTAAATGAATCTAACTGACTAATCACTTGTTAGTTTATATTTCCGGTTATCAATAATTTGTTGTGTGGCGGCTAATGAATGACACCTGCTTTAGAGGTGGAATGTGATTCATGCTTGTTTGAAAAGTAGTGTATCTGATTTATGGAGACATTCTTGTTTACTTTTGTTTTTTAGAGTTTAAATTTGTGTAACTGCTGTTTTTCAGTGGTCATATTTTTTTTGACCAAATGCAACTTTATTCCAAGCTTGTTCAGTTGACTATACCAGTAATGTGTTTTTCCTTCAATTTGCATAAACTGGTCATAATAAAATATACAAAGAATGGTCAAGAAATTTCAAAGTTAAATTTATGCAAAATAAAAGCAGCTTAAGGTCAAATGTAGCTAATGCAAAGGGTTCTAAAAGAAAACATTGTGAGCTTTTTTTGTTGTTAAGTGTAATAAGACTAGTGGCTTTAGACTTTTTTCCCTATTAATCAGGCTAGGCTTGCATAAAAGAAGTACTTTTATTTAAAGCGTTTTATTTGGTACATGTCAACAATCAAGAGTCAGAATAACCTTCAGGCATTGTTACTTCATCGCTTCAAAGAACCTGTCACAAACCTAGATAATCTTTTTCTTTTATATAGGTATTATCTGAAACACTTCACAAATTTATGATTTCTAGTGTTTAAATTTGGCTTCAGTGTATGTGCTGTTAGTGATATATATATGTCGTATACATGTTGGCATTTCCTACACATTTAAGGAATCTTTATTGTACTGTGAAAATGTCATTTTGTGGTTTTCTTCCTTATTATTCTTATTAATGCAGCAGGTACAGATTTATAAAGTTGGTCCATGTCACACAACCAGGGCTGATAATACTCCTCGATTGTAGTATGTAGTAATAACCGAGTTGGGACGTTTGACTTGGCACCTGAAAGTTGTAGACTTTATGCGTTGATCTGCCCATCCACAGAAACGTTAGGATTATTATGCGATCTTACCATTCACCACCATCTATAAGTCTATCCATCCTTTTGCTTGATTTAATAGCAATAGGCGAGTTAGAATACTTTATGTATACATATAGATATACTGCTGATATTTTCTAAAAATATTTGTATCAAATATTTTCACTTTCTGTCATTGTCAATACAATAGGAGAACACAAGGTTGACGAACCAACCAGACAGGATCGTATTGTATTTCAAATATTCTTTTATATATACACAAAACCAGACCACACCGTCAACCAGTTAGAAAACTAACATTTATACAAAATTTGAGTAATAGTGAATGTGAACTGGAGTAACGTATACACAATCATTTAACCGTAGTTCATAAGTGAGAAAGGATATACTAATGTGTTAAACGGGAGAAGAGGGCAACGGCAACGTAATAATCTTAGAGATAAAATGTTCACTTTGTATACAACCAAAAATAAGGAAGTAGTCTACAGAAAAACAGTTCTCGAAGATAATCAACCTTCTTTAGGTATCCAACATATCAAATATATCATCGTTTCCTATGCAGTATTTTTTTCTCCACTGTGTGTATTATCAACAGTTGTTTCAAAAACAATGGATCTAAACAGATTGAGTTCAACGGTTAGCAGTCTTAGTAGTCTCATATCTTTATTCCATCTTTATTTCCCCTTTTAGGTCCCCAACGTGATGCTGAAGCTGCTCGTGATTTCATTCTAAAAATGTTTGTTGAATTAAATCCAGATCCAGAAAAAATAATATATTCTCATTTCACATGTGCTACAGATACAGAAAACATACGTTTCGTTTTTGCTGCGGTAAAAGATACAATCCTTCAGTTAAACTTGAAAGAATACAATCTTGTTTAATTAACTGGAAGCATCATTTTGTCGGTGGTAACGTCGCACTATTATTATTATTATTATTATTATTATTTTTATTATTATTATTTTTATTATTATTGTTATTATTATTATTATTATTATTATTGTTATTATTATTATTATTGTTATTATTATTATTATTATTATTATTATTATTATTATTATTATTATTTAGAATCTTTATTTTATGTTGTTATATTTTCAAACTGTATTGTTTTTAGCGATATTCATCATTACTAGCGAGCATACTGATTAAACTTATTGTTCGTCATAGATGATGGTCATCCAGAATCTTAAATTAACTAAATTTATTAGTGTAGACCTTGGGATATCATCTCAGTAGCATTATTGCCAGTCTAGGGCATCGGCCCAAGTTGTGATACTATATTAATAATGCAAGAATACATTGTTTGACTTAGGTACATGTAGTAAATGATACATTTGTTAAAGAAAGGATTATATCTTTTGTAAAAACAAGAAACTACTACACTTCAACACATCCATTTGATATATGATGAGCAAAGAAAACAGTTGTACCAGCCAGACTGGCAAAAAACCTTCATGCCTCAAGTTACATAGCAGATGCCAGCCAACAAATATATAAGAAAATGACAAAGTTTTTGCTATCCACCAAACCCGTGAACTGATCACTGCAGCATAATATGCATAGACATTAATTTAAAGAAAATAAGAATATACTGTTAAATGCAAGTCGAATCCCATTTGCGCACATAATGGTATATCATTGGCTGATGCATTTCTTAAACCATTGACGTGGGTGTCACTATATAGGAAGCAAATTGGGATGCTCAGTATATTGATTTTCAGAGTTGGGTCCCGTTGAGCGAAAACAGGGATATGATCTACACCCATACTTCAAAAGGCCAGGCAAGGAAATAATTAACGTCATATTTGTGAGTAGATTTTGTTGGCTTAACTCAGTTTTATGTCAAGATACAAAATTTCTCACTAATTATCACTGTTTGATAAGTTAAGCACTGTCCAAGCGACTGACTTTTAATTCTTGTTTACTAATTACTAAACTGTTTTCATTCCATTATTTTTCATTCTAGCTTTTCTTCTACTATGCTTCTAAATCCAGCCTATCCTGAAAACCAGTCAATGTACGTATGTTTGTGTGTATGGTCCTACCACCAATATACGTATCAACTGTTTGCTAATCAGTTAGTTGCACAACGAACACCCTCTCATCTTGTAGCAGTTCCTTTTTTGTTTTGATTTAATGCGCCGCCGCCAGTTTGCCTTTTACTTGATGTTTATCTCATCATTTTGTCGATGATAATACACACATATAAGTATGTAAAATGTTATTTGGGCTTGATACAAGTTTTGTCTGCTTATGCTTATATAAATATACTTTAACCTCTTGGTAACTGCTGTCAAATTTCCAGTAAGATGATGCAATACATATTTTCGATTTCGTGTTTATAGGTTCTTAAATTGTCTTTCTTTGTTATCTGATTATTTCGATTGTTTGTTTATACTTCTGCTGTTTCTTCCACCATCTCATCCCATTTTCTTTATTTTCTTTTGTTCATTTCCATACAATACACATTATCATGTCTACCACCAGTAATATGAATGAAAAGTACTTCAGTAGTGAAAGTCTCTTCTTTTCTTATCATTTTCTGACTCGTGTGACAATTGTTTGTGACATGTTTTGGTTAGATGACTAACCTTTATCGTTACTCAGCTTTCAGTGTTGTTGCTAGGTTTTCATATTTTGTTTTCAAAATTGATCACTTTTGTTTTCATGTTGGATAACAATATATTTTATTTTTTTTTGGGGGGGAGAGTTTTCTCGTAATCTACAGATCGTGACAATCATTAGCGCATATATGATTGAATATATGTATACCCTTGTCTACATGTCGAAACGAAAAAAATCTCTTTGTTATAAAGTAGGTAGATCTGAAATAACATTACTATTATATGCTGTTTTGATCTTGATTTACTTTACTGTTCTTTGACTTTTAGACATCTATCTATTTGTTTTCTGTTCTTCTTTTGATCAGCTCATTTGTTCGCACCTCCACACAAATGTTGTTTACTATTATTAACTGCCAACTTTTTCGAATCGTCAATTTCTCTTTTCTCTAGATTACCTAGTTTCTTTTGTTCTATTTCATGTGTTAAATAACAATAGTCGTCATTTTTTAAATGAATAGATCCTTAGGGAAGAAGCTTGTCTATCGATTACATGAACGCTACGTAGCTTGCATTTTCTGGAGGAGGGGGGGGGAGAAGGACTGAAAATTATCGAGTTATGCTGTTGAACCTCTTACAATATTCTGACATTATATATATATATATATATATATATATATATATATATATATATACTACATGCATGACAGATGTAATCTTGCTCTCTACCTATCCTTCCATTTGACTTAAACCTTGATACTTTGATCCAAAATCAGTGAACCAGCTATATATATATATATATATATATATATATATATATATATATATATATCATGTAATAAAGTATGTGATCTAATTGTTTGTTCATCTTGCTATTTATATGTTACTCATTGTTTTTTCCTTGTACTAAGTAAGTTCTTATCATTCATGATTTCCAACTGTTATGTGATTGTTTGATTATCTAACTGGGATCATAAATACCACTTTTTCAGTCACAACGTTTATACTTGCCTTAGACAATGTGTGTCTGATGGGTAATTTGGTAAGCTGCTAACATACAGTTTTTTGATGAAGTTGGTTTCTTGTTAGTTGATGTAAAGTCTCTCTCCCTTTTTATTTCTAAAGAATTGTAGTATTTATTCCAAGATTGATTGTGTTATATCTTCTTGGTGTAATAAGAATTAGTACTTATATATACATTACTTGATTTTGTGCTAATTTTTTTTACTCGGTTAAGTACAACTTAGTAGTATTAGCAGTGTAATGATTCATAGTTTCTTCCACTGATGATAATCATTCACTGTTTTAAATTAGGTAATATTTAGATTGCATGCATATATTTCTGTGGACAAAATCTCCAGTGTGTACCATGAGGGAGGAGGCAATAATGATGCTTGTGCTTGTTGTTAATTTACATGTAGTATGCAATCAAACATCTAAATTCTTTATTGATTGTTTCTTTTTGCATCTTGCACTTCAATGCAATCTTTAAAAAAATTAACCTTTCAGTTCGTTTCCCACCTCACTTCTTCATTTTTATGTTTCCTCAAATTCTGTGTGTAGCATTTAAATAGTCCTTAATTAAATCTTTAACATATTATTTCTAGTGGGTTAGTATTTCTCTCATTGAAAGCTTAGCTTTATTATTTCTACGTCCTCTATACAGTGAATCTGTTTTAATTCGCATTTTATTTGTTTACCTTGTTCTTTGTACTCTGAACGGTGCAAAATGATTGTATTATTTAGTGATTTGAAAATGTATTCTTCACTGTTTTTCTTTCTTCTAACATGCACACAGACAATATCACTTTTGATTAATATTCAAATTCGACTATTAGTTTAAGTTGTGTATTCAGTAAAATGGTTTTGTAATATTTGTACTTGTTGTTTACGTATGACTGTGTATATAATGATAGGTGTGTGTGTGTGGGGGGGGCGGACTAGTAGAATAAGTACACTTTATGTTATTATGTGTAGAGTAATCGGTTACCTTAATGAAATTTTCAGCTCTCAGTAGAGACTGAATTATGTCGCCTGAGTCTACATTACATTTGATAATTTAAGTAAACCATTCCATACTACACAGCAATTGAAGTTGAAACCACTTTAAAGTTCGTTATTATTAAACGTTTTTATAAAGCTTATACCCATGCGAAATTTCTGACAAGCTACGTAGGATTTGTTATTGCTGTTTGCTACTTATCTTTGAGCGATTTATTGAAACACTAGTCACTTGGTCAAGAACATTGTGAGATCAGTCGAAATGTTTCTAACTATGGCGATTCACATCGGAAAATGCCATAAGTCAAAAAGAAGGAAGCTAAGCAATCAATTGTAACAAAAGTAATTATAAATAAAATACAAGAAATTCACGAGAGAAAGGCTATAACAGAAGAAACTGTGTGCAGGAAAATCAGTAATAACCCAAATGCAACCAATTCTTGTCATTGGTTTCTGTAGTCACTAGTTAGACTTAGTCATTTCTAGACAAAACCTTTCTGTCTGCATATTCTTAATCTTAGGTTAGGTAAATAACGTCTAAGGTAGAGAAGGGGAATCGGAATACCTTGGCAGATATCGTCTGGCGTCGAATCTTCACAACAGTTACCAAAAATAAGACTCTGAAACCAACACTGAGTGTCTTGCAGTTGTGAAATCCTCGGAACTACATGGTTATCATCTCCGACAAACAATCAGTGATAGATTTGTATCAAGGTTCGGGAATACATTGCTACAATCAAGGTACGAAATCAGTTAAGGTCAGAAACTCGCCAATCCGGATGTTTCTCTCCGTTACTATGCATTATTTAGAACGTAAAGTTACCTGATGGTCGGAATCATTTATGATGGCTAACAAGCGATGGGCTTTATATACATATACATGATTTTGTCTTGGTATGTATTCCCAAAAAGCGTTATATATTCTATTATTTGAGAGACTAGTGTAGAAAGGCTAGGAATTAGTAAACGACTATGTTTAACACTTAAGGATAGTGAGTTTGATTGACATCATAACCTCTGTTTTTAAAACTTCTTACATTATACGTTCCTGTGTTTCTTAATTAAAGCTGTTCCTCTCTTTAAAGCCTTAACCTAGCGATTTGGAAAGGTACATCACACAGTGCTCAGGCAAGTAGTGAGGTCATATTTAGTTTAAGATAACTTACGAGCAGAGACTTGTTAAGTGGCCTAATGCAGTAGGAATGCAACTCGAAGCCTTGATATTGATTACTACTCAGTATTAATTCATGAACATTCCAGTCTATCTAGAGGTCAACAGCCTGAATGGCCGAGTGGTCACTTACCTCACTTTGATGTTATGATGCATGTTCGAATCCTAGTAGTCTCGAAACATTCTGGTGACCTTGTTCGCGTGATATCGAGTCACAAAGACTAGTGGGCTATTTCAACTTGATAGTTCAGCACTAAGTATTATTATTACTGCTAGGAATGGACGGAACTATTTATCTTTCTTGTAAATGCCTTTATTTACGCTAATTTTTTTATTAACTGTAAAGTAGGCTGTAACCAGTACCACCGTTTATTCTCTCCGCACTCACTTTGCTGTTTGTGATTGGCTTTTGGGATTTTTAGTATGCTAATTATTACAAGGTCGTTACTGTAACTATGTATACAGTGTTGGAACAAAATAGTATCGAATTCTTCTTAGTTCTGTGTTTGTGTCTCCTTGATCTGGCTTTGGGCGAGTAGTCACTTGTTGAGTCGGTCACCAGTTGCAGGTATCAGTTCCGCGTAAATAAGTTCGCGAGTTGGTGTTGGGTTTAGTGCTTCTGGGTATAATGTAGGTGCAAAGCATACCAATAGCCATCCATCGTAAAGTGATTTTATCCATTCAAATTTTATTTTTCCAGCGCAAATTGAGTTTTGTTTCATTTTTGTCCTCTAATTATTGGCCATATCAATTGCATGCAACCATTTGATCGTGAGCATTTTTACCTACTTCGTACTAGATTTTTCAACTAAAGTACAGGGGTTTACTGAATTTCGTAACTCATCGCAGATAGACAGTAGTTAAGATGCAGTTTAGGACTAGAAAGCACTCATATGTCATAATGTGTTATTCCTCAGTAGTGTGCATCTACATCCCTGCTAGGAGTCTCTTTAGATGTCACTGTATTATATTCGTGCAACATTGCACAGCATTAATGAATCCTGTGTTTCCTAGTTCCCAGTGGTTGTATAACTACAGTCAGAGCGTGTTATAATTTACAAATTTTAGCAATTGGTACAACTCCCAAAAATAACAATGGTCATGTACTTACTGGTTAATAACTTTCAACAGTAACCGTATGAAAACATGGAAACTACGAATTAGAGTCGATTTAAACTTGTATTATTTTAACCAGGTGCATGCTCAAGTAGTGCAATAAGAAGTGAAGTGTGATAAGCAAGAATTGGGGACAAGAATAGGAATGGATGCTTGTCTCAAATAGGTAAATTATCATGAGATAATGTTGTAAGGTATACAAAAATATAAAAGAACCCACACAATGTTCACATTTAGTCTTACAGATACATCACTTGATATTGATCGATGTTATATTTATCTATTTCATTAGTGCTGCGACAATTTGATAGATCAAGTTGCAGTGTGGCAACTAGTTTAAATGATTTGCCATACCATCTACTGGTTCATAAATTGTAAATACGAGTACTAGTGATATCGATTAATCAGTGTAAGCATCTCAATCCTGACTCGTTAGTTGCTACCCGCCGAATCTAGTGGTTAAGGCCAGGGGTCCGAAACCCTCGATAGGAAATAACGATCTCTCCAAATCATAAGCACTTTGCTAGTTAACGTCACCTTGAACGAAATTTAAGTCCAAGGTATTTTATCTGCTGAAACCAACCACCTGTATTCAAGATGAGTGTTCGAATATTTATTTCAGGGCTTTTTTCTTATATTTGATGATTTCTGAAGTTGGAGATGAACACAGTATAAATGATGAATAGTGAACTACCGTAATGTATAACTAAACGTATTATCCTGCATCCAACTGAAACAAGGTTGTTTTTTGTAAACCGTTATTGTTCTATGCTTGCAATTCATCATGTAGCGTAGAAATAATTGCAAAAATCATTGTTATTAACAATGAAGCGGGCACACGTATCCTGAATATAATATTTAGTTTTAGGTTATGCATCTGATTATAATATAATATAATATCTTCCGAAGCATTGATCGAATTTTTTATACATCTAGAGCCTACGCGCATGTTTGTCCAGGCTGTTGAGTTGTGATTAACTACAACATTCCAAATGTTGAAAAAGTGTAGCAGATAACACTTTCAGCCAATTTTCTGCTCATTTAGAGGATGAGTGTTTCACATTAAAGTGTATTTTTCAATAAAGATATCATTTCTGTGGTTATACTCAGTTACATTTAAAGAAAACGTCAGTGTATCACAGCTTAACATACCGGACGAACCTGAAATCTTTGATTTAAAATTACACACTAATATGCTCCACTCATCCACTAAGTAAACAGAAGAACTGGCCGGTGCTACATATAATTTAATTATTGAGTATTGAAAGTTGCGCAGATAACCTTAACTAATTGATTTGCTTAAAACAGTTAGGGACATTTCACACTTTACGTTCACAATTATAAATCTCATCTTTACTTTAATTTTTTAATTAATTAAATTCGGTATTTCTAGTGCCTAATCTCTTAAATTAGGTTTATTAATCTGTCTTTGTATATTGTTATTAGAGATGAGGAGTGGTGGATTGAACTTTTGTAGTGTTTGTACGCAAGACTCGGTAATCCAACCTTGTTCAAACAATTTCACTGTAACATTAATCCGACTGACAATCAAGAACCAAGCGAGTTAGACACAACATATAAAAATAGAGATAAATGATTTACAAGATACAGTCATATTTTCTCTGATTCGTATGCCTGTTACACTAGCAACCGATCACGTCTTCGTACAGACATACGTGTTATGTGAATACTAATTACTCTCGTGGAATATCCACATTACTTAGCATATAAATATTCTACCATATGTGTATCCCTTGTGACCCTTCTGCATTGAATATCCTTTTTGTTAATCTTCATTGATAAGAATTCCTCTACTATGAAGCTACAATATGTTATTTCTAAGTAATTGACGCAACTGACTGTAGGTTATAAATGACTATCTGATGAGGAACCGCGAGACAGATAGAATTCCTACAATTCGATAGAATGTGATAACGACTTCTCAATATTCATTTAGTACTCATAAAGGTATACATGATTCAATTACTATTTAACTGGAGTATTCTTGGTATCCTTGAATTAAACCATTGACAGTAATTGGAATTTCCTTTTGTAAGTGTTATAACGTGAGAAAAAGTTTTGTCCTGTTGATCAGTTGGTTGTGCGCGGAAGCTTATTGAAGTGTGCCTAGTTAATAATTTGCACCTTGCCCTATGCCCACTAGGTCCCAAGCCGGAGATAGAAGAATAAGATCGGAATAAGATTCAGAGTCTATTTTACACATTCCCTTATATACACAAAATAATCGTAGTGATTATTCATCAAATGAAAATATCAACATTGTTAATAATACAATTAAATGTTGTCAATCGTGCTCACATAAAAGTGATGAAAGTTTATAAATCAAGTTTACAAAAAAATCAATACAACTTGATAAAATGACAATTGTATTTCTAGGGATTTCGAATCCCTAACAGTAAGTCAACAACTTTACACTTCTAGAACATGTAGGAAACCTTAGTAAATAAAATAAGTGATATATATTTGTAAAATTCTAATGAGTAGAAATTAAAATTGTACAAATATATATCACTTATTTTATAAACAATCTATCCAATGTTCAATTTATTTGAAATTATCAAACTTAGTAAATAAGGTTTCAATGCAGTAAATTATACAGAACTAAGCACAGATTTGCATACTCGGCTTTACGCCACACTTTAATTAAGTGACTGTGAATGCTAACCAGCTGCCAAACTTTTGACCTAGTAACTAAAAATCGAATGCGTTTATCAATAAGCTACCGCTTTATTTACTTCAATTTAATTTATATTTCGTGTGCATTAATAATAACTGGTTCCATACAATGAGAAATTAAGTTTTCTAATTTTCATTATCCTCACAAAATAGGTCCGGGATGTTCTCTTCTGAATTGTACCAATGATCAACTTATTGAATAAAATGACTCATCATTCTATTTTAACGTTCCTCATCATCAACTGTAAACAGTTTGAACTTCCAAAGTAATATTTAACATAAATATGATTGCAATGCAACTTAGGTTCAAGCCTAGTACTGATTGATAGATTTCTCCGGTACACCATAAACAACAATTTTGGTGACTGAAATATGTAGTACCTATAATAAGCCCAGGTATTTTCGGCATGCGGTGAGTCTGTCCTGATCTTTAGCCCCAAGCTGGTAAAAGGAAGAATGCTTGAATGAATAAGCCAGCAAAACTGTATAAAATCTTTTTAAGTGCATTTATTTATATATCAATTTCATTAGTTGAAAAAGAAAATAAGGAATGAATAAACTTGGAACAGTGAGTACAAAATTACAATTCAATCAATAAAGCGTCGTAGCCTATGCTCTAAAGTATCAGACAGCCAGTCAGTTACAACATAAAACTTGGTACATGAGTAGATTAATCCAAGCTTCCATGCACCAATTAGAAGATAAAGATTAAATTGTCGAATCAAATCCCAGAGTAGGGAAGGTAGTAACAGTTAGTATTAATGGAAAGAAATAGAGATCGCAGATAAGATTTAAGAAAATATGATTCAGTAAAGAGAAAATTATGATAAGTTCAAAAACTTAGAATTTGGGGGAAGACAAGAAGTGGATGCACCTGCGCAATTGCCAACGATTTCGAGCCATATCACCCAAGGTCTCTAACTATTTATTACGAACGTCACGCGGACCACAACCAGGTAGTCTGCACCTATTAACATGGCTCAGCCCAACTGTCAATGACTTCATGAACTGGTGCCATGTTTTGGTTTGGCCGCCCCTAGCTTTCTTCTAGCCTACTCCTACACCAAACAGCATTGCTCGTCGAGGAGGCGGTGGTCAGACATACGTAACACATGTCCTAATCACCTCAGTTGATGGAGATTTACTACTTCATCAATAGACTTAATGTATCTACCTAGTACTCTATTCCCAACCCACGTATTGCTTAATCGTTGGTTCCAGAAAACACGAGCAATGCTTCAAAGACATCTGTGATCGAATACTAGGAGCCTACGAATATCCTTTATCCGTAACGGCCATGTTTCACATCCATAAGGTAGAACGGATCGAACTACTGCGCAGTAAACGCGTCCATCAGTCAGTAGTCGGATGTCTCGCCTACGCCACAGATGACGCAAATTCCCAAAAGCTAATCAGGCCTTATGTATACGCGCAGAGATTTCAGCAGACACCAGACCGTCAGGACTGATGAGGCTGCCAACATAAGTGAAGCGGTTAATACATTCAAATGCTTCGCTCCCTATAACTAACTTTGTTGCCGAATCAAGCCAATCCTTGAGCAAGATTGCTTGGGAATGGTGGGAAACTAGGATGAGGCTGAGGGCCAATTAAACTGTTCCCTAAGGTGTTCTGACCATTGGTCCAATCTTCTGGATTGACAGTGAATAATGCTCCCATCTTTATCTGAGATAATTTCACTCACAGTCGGATTTCTGATACCCGTTTCCTTGATAAGTCTGAACAGTTGCCTACTGTTACCTATTGCTGCTGCCTTTTCCATCTCCTTAACTTTCGCCACCCATCACTACTCACGATCATTCCGTAAGCTTCTAACCAGTTAAAGTTCCCTTCGCTCCTCATCGTATTCAGAACTAGACGGGATGTGTTGCCGAGCATCTATCAGTTCAGTAGACGCAGCTGAAATCCACTAAGTTTTCCTAACTTTTTGGTTTAGTTTATTAGTAGATACTACTTCTGTTTCAACAGCATTTCGGATATCATTCCAAGCTGACTCGGGATGGGTATCGCTTACACCGTTGACTAATTGGTTTTCTAGTTGTTCCTGAAATGTATTCTTGACTTTTTCATCGTTAAGTTGGACTCTTATGGGGATCTTTGCCGTGGATCTTTTACGTCCAGTGAGACGCAGACTAATACGCGCTTGTACTAAAGCATCGTCTGAGTCTAAACATGTGCTCCAAAATGAGCGACAGTCTTCTATCGAGCCTCTCCAATGGTGGCTGATAGTAATCTGGTCAATTTGAGTTTAGGGTTGAGTTGATCGTGGAGGTCGCCATGTCAACTGACGTCTTTCCTTATGTTTAAAGTTGGTTCTTGCTAGAGACAGACAGTTATCTGAACATAGTTGTAATAAACGGTAGCCATTATTTGTTCGTTGGGCCTCAACACCATAGGATCCACCTAAGTGCTTTTCGGTTTCGTCTAATCTACCTACTTGGGCATTAAAGTCACCAGCCATAATCACTACATCAGTACGCTTAGCTTTCCGGAGGTTGGGAAGCTTTCTGTAAAATTCATCTTTTATTTCATCTGAGCTGCAATCGGTGGGAGCGTAGGCAGAGATAACAAAGAGGCAACGGCGTGTGTCCCTATCCTTCTGAGTTCTTACCGTCCCGTTTAGACAGACAGCGCATAAGTGACTGTCTATGGGGATCCAGTCAACGAGAGCCTACTCAGGTTTCGAACTCAGTGCTATACCTACACCAGCAAAGCCTCGAGTGGTAGCAGTGAGGTCTCTAGAAACACGAAGGGTGAACCGGACCGGTTCATTATTTTTGCAAGGTGAGGTTAAGCGAATGATTGTACTTGGATCCTGTATATGCGTTTCGGAGACGCAGCAGACATCAATGGAACGAGAATCCAGGGTCATAGTTAGGGAGGCTTGTTGTCCTATTTGGCCTAAGGTTCGAATGTTAAAAGCTCCGATAAAAAGTTTAGTGCGAGGTTTCACAAGACCAGGAGTAACGTTTCATAAACTCAAACCATTAGCATTAGAGGTGTGAGGTGATAAAGTTAGGCTAGTCGAGTTAATCGTGGGGATAAGAGAGTTATTAAGAGTTGAGGGTGGGATTTGACCTCGAACAAAATGATCTCTTGTGCTGTTAGACGTATAAGGGCGGTCCCCACTTCCTGGCTGCCCACACCATGGAAGGATATTACTTCTTGAGGTACCTGAAAAGTAAGTTGGGTGTACTTGATTCATCTCGGCGTTGATGTTCGCACTATAATTTGAACTGAGTCAATTCGTTCAAGCGTCGGATGGTATCGCTTACCCGTGGTTTTGTGGATGTATTTGACTTTTTCATCGTTAAGTTGGACGCTTATGGTGAATCGTTTTGCCGTGGATTCTGTTACGTCCATGAGACGCAGACTAATAAGCGCTACAAAGCATCGTCCTGAGTCTAAACACGTAGTGCTCCAAAATGAGCGACAGTCGTCTATCGAGCCTCTCCATGGTGGCTAGATAGAATCTGGTCAATATTTGATTTTAGGGGTTGAGTTGATCGTGGAGTCCGCCAGGTCAACTGACGTCCTTTTCCTTATGGTTTAAAGTTGGTTCTTGCTAAGAAAGACAGTTCGTCGAACATATTTTTAATAATAAAACGGTAGCCATTATTTGTTCGTTGGGCCTCAACACCATAGGATCCACCTAAGTGCTTTTCGGTTTCGTCTAATCTACCTACTTGGGCATTAAAGTCACCAGCCATAATCACTACATCAGTACGCTTAGCTTTCCGGAGGTTGGGAAGCTTTCTGTAAAATTCATCTTTTATTTCATCTGAGCTGCAATCGGTGGGAGCGTAGGCAGAGATAACAAAGAGGCAACGGCGTGTGTCCCTATCCTTCTGAGTTCTTACCGTCCCGTTTAGACAGACAGCGCATAAGTGACTGTCTATGGGGATCCAGTCAACGAGAGCCTACTCAGGTTTCGAACTCAGTGCTATACCTACACCAGCAAAGCCTCGAGTGGTAGCAGTGAGGTCTCTAGAAACACGAAGGGTGAACCGGACCGGTTCATTATTTTTGCAAGGTGAGGTTAAGCGAATGATTGTACTTGGATCCTGTATATGCGTTTCGGAGACGCAGCAGACATCAATGGAACGAGAATCCAGGGTCATAGTTAGGGAGGCTTGTTGTCCTATTTGGCCTAAGGTTCGAATGTTAAAAGCTCCGATAAAAAGTTTAGTGCGAGGTTTCACAAGACCAGGAGTAACGTTTCATAAACTCAAACCATTAGCATTAGAGGTGTGAGGTGATAAAGTTAGGCTAGTCGAGTTAATCGTGGGGATAAGAGAGTTATTAAGAGTTGAGGGTGGGATTTGACCTCGAACAAAATGATCTCTTGTGCTGTTAGACGTATAAGGGCGGTCCCCACTTCCTGGCTGCCCACACCATGGAAGGATATTACTTCTTGAGGTACCTGAAAAGGAAACTGGGTTAGTATTAGTCATAATGACCTGGAAGCGCGATCGCAGAGCTTAAGGGGCAACTGCTTGAGGTCAATCACGCACGACCTTGTTATGGGATGTTTTCGAATTGTTAGCTCCGTTATTTAGAACGCCATACTGCCGGAGACGGAAATCCGTGGAGTAAGGTGAGGTGTGACATCTTTAGGGTCAACCTTTTCTAACCCTTCCCTTTCGTTAAGAAGGCAGCATCGCTGCAGATACTGGTTATCTGAGGGAAACAAATTACTGCCGTCACACCCCGCTACAGTCAGCAGTACGACTTCGCCCTCAGATCTTAGGTTGCTGCCTTTAGTCTTATCGCACTCCAACAGACCTGCTTGGCATAGTAGGACCTAGAGGAACATGCGTTCCAGCCAATAGAGCTCGGTTGAGTCACCACGATAGGCAAGCCCGACCACCACGTCAAGGTAGCAGCTACCGTCGGACTCTGAAGGATAACTTACATTGGATTAATTTAATGTGATGAAAGTTTACAAACCAAGCATACGAAAAATATATGTTGATCGCTTGATTGTCTGGATAATTGTATTTTCGGGGTGTTGTTAAAGACTAGAATTTATAAGTCACGCTGTTGTTATATGTACATCATGAACTGATTATCTTGAGACAGAGGTGGTTTAAAAGTATGATTAAAGTTGGGCTGCGGTTGGCACCTGGAATTCAGGATGCATATTACTTCCTATTTGAAATTTGTAAGTTGGGTGTACTTGATTCATCTCGGCGTTGATGTTCGCACTATAATTTGAACTGAGTCAATTCGTTTCAAACAGAACAACATAACCTATTGAGTCCAGACAGCCAAATTTGTGCAAGGGGTATGTATGTATAATGTGAATGCCTTTGAATCTTTCTGTAATTGGGAACATCAAGTAGGACTGTCTAAACTCAGGGGATAACGCGAATGGACTGAGTTCGAGTCACGGTGTAAAAACTAATAATGAGATGAATCAAATACATCCAGCTAATGAATCTCAAATAAAATGTAACACGCGTCCCGAAAATTCCACTTGCCAGCCGAAATTCAACTCTAATCAGAATATTAATATTATTATATGTACAATTTTGCATACCATAGTCAATTCAATTAAGATCTAAACCCAGGACTCAACAAGAAATCATAAGAACTGGAAGGAGATATGAAGCATGATACTAAACATAGTAGTTAATGATGGGCCGGATGAATTATATGTTGCTAAAATTACACAGTTCATGTGCTACTTAAAGATCGAAAGGCGGATGGGGAAACACGAATGAAACATGCTACTGGAGAGGATCAATCCTCTTTTCTTGATTCATATCGTAATGTCAGAATTTGCAACAATATGAAAAACATGGAATAACCCCCCCCCCATTAATTTGTACTTTTATTAATTTGGTCGGCCACTGAATCTTCCTACTCATTTCACATCCCGTAGTGCATGTGCCAAATAGTAATGGAGCGTTTTTGTATGTCATAGGGAATTAGACACAGAAGCTAAGTATGTCCCTTAGTAGTATTTTCCGTGTTGATTAGGTTCACATTTTGACGAGTTTTCGTTGGCATATGTAGATCATGAATGGGCTGTCTTGATATTGAGAAATTTGTTATGCTTTTTTAGTAAAGCTGGTGGTGTAACTCACACAAGTGGTGACTCACACTTTAAATGACAAAATGACATCCACTGAGCTACGGAGCCAATCACGTGTTCAACAGTTATAAGTTTATATCTAATGCTTTGCATTTTCCCGTTACTGATGTTAAATATTAACAGTTGATCAGTCACTCTACCTTCACTATATACTACTGTTTGTAACGTTGGTCTGCTTGCAGCCGATAATAAGAAACCTTAAAATAGAATAATTTTATTTTATTCTGCTACTGCAATATCATCTAGCAAAAAAATTAGGGTTACATGCTATGGTGCCAACTAGTAAGTCATAATAAACAAAAAGCCTAGCACAAACATATTTTAGCGCAACTTGCCATACTACATCAGCGCAATCAAATGACACTAAGAAAATTAACAACTATGACATGATAATGTACTATCAATGAAAATGTTCAAAAGCATTCAGAATATGGTTTATGATTCACAACTGATTTACCATCTTTGGCTAGTACTCCATGTAGAACCTCGGCACTGCTCGTGCGATCTTTCTAGAATAAACGAGCAATGATTACAATTATCATTTACCTCCCCGCCCCTCACCCCAAAAATTCACTAAATATACTTTCAAATTCAATTCTTTGTGTTACTGAAATATGAAACTATCACATTTATGTATATTACAAGAACAATGAAAAAGGTTGCAAAACTTGTGAGTTCTTTAGAATTCGTAGTTTCCTTTTGAAGGGTCACAAAGGGTTTATGTCCATTTAGGTATGCATTGATAACACTTAATTGATTTACTTTTCTTAAGATGCATCCATCACCATTTCACGCACAATCAAATTGATTAATTCACGTTGTTCGGGGTTGACAAATGATTGAAGTATTACCGAGAGTGATTCTAGTTCAACAATATCCTTAGACTGATGTGCCAACTAGTAAGTCATAATAAACAAAAAGCCTAGCACAAACATATTTTAGCGCAACTTGCCATACTACATCAGCGCAATCAAATGACACTAAGAAAATTAACAACTATGACATGATAATGTACTATCAATGAAAATGTTCAAAAGCATTCAGAATATGGTTTATGATTCACAACTGATTTACCATCTTTGGCTAGTACTCCATGTAGAACCTCGGCACTGCTCGTGCGATCTTTCTAGAATAAACGAGCAATGATTACAATTATCATTTACCTCCCCGCCCCTCACCCCAAAAATTCACTAAATATACTTTCAAATTCAATTCTTTGTGTTACTGAAATATGAAACTATCACATTTATGTATATTACAAGAACAATGAAAAAGGTTGCAAAACTTGTGAGTTCTTTAGAATTCGTAGTTTCCTTTTGAAGGGTCACAAAGGGTTTATGTCCATTTAGGTATGCATTGATAACACTTAATTGATTTACTTTTCTTAAGATGCATCCATCACCATTTCACGCACAATCAAATTGATTAATTCACGTTGTTCGGGGTTGACAAATGATTGAAGTATTACCGAGAGTGATTCTAGTTCAACAATATCCTTAGACTGATGTGCCAACTATGAAAGAGAAAGAAAATGCCCAAAAAGTTTAAATTAATTAAGATCTTTCTTATCTTGTTCGTTTTAACAATTGCTACGTAGAATAATTATTGATAAGTATGAATGGTTTTTTCGATCAGCGGTAAATTTTTTTGACATGGATGGGACGGAGAAAAACTGAGGGTCTTTGCAAACGTAGATCGATACGTATAGTTAAGTACGTTGATATACTTGATGCTAAACACAATATCTCGACTATTGATTGAGAACTATGTAATCAGTATGAAAAAGTATATAATTGCATAATAGACTTACACAAGAGATGCGGTGATAAAAAGTCACATGTAATAAGGACAGATAAATTCACTAGTTACAGACTTTATTGATTCGACTGTAATACACCACGTATAGTTCACTGACCAGTCACACCTCATAGTCTGAATTTATCAATAATGTGGAGGTATATCTCAGTGGAGGGGACGTTTACCATTCAGTTATTAAGTAGCAGGTCTGAATCCTGCCGTACCTACATTGGTGTTAGTATAACTGGGAAACATTACTAGCCCCTTACATATAAAGCGTGGTTATGTACACGCATCTTTATCTGGCAAATAACTAAGCGATAATATGATACTATATGGCATTAGAATATCAAGTGCTGTGAAGCCTATTTTGTTGAGATTTTTGAATTAAAAATGCTATATCTTTTGTACTTGGAGGTAACGTGACTAAGAAGAAAGGTCAAACTAGCTAGTTAATATACAACAGCATTTCAACTTTAACACAATCTGACTGTTGCTACTGCATTGATGTAGTAATCGGGTTTGCTTATCGTGATGGACTAATTAGACTGTAGTACTCGGGACAATCAATCCTTAAGGTTCAACCAGACCAAGCGCCGGTAGAAGAGTAGAAAGACTCGAAGCAGTCAGTCAGTTATGTACAACGTAAAACCTAACATATATGTTACCACAGCACATTAGCGTAACAAGATGAACAACAAAGCAGTAGAAGTAGTAATAATGTCAGTGGCAGTAAGAAAAGAATGCGGACATATAGAATATGATACAAGAGGAAAGAATTAATCCGAGGAAACAAACGTATGAAATAATGTTGAACTCCGAACTTAAAGGAGGATAAAGAATGAATGTACTTGCACTACTGTCAACGACTCTGAGACATGTAACCCAGTTTCCAGTCAATTGCTACAACCTACTAATACAGCTCAGTCAAACAGCTGGTGACTTCATGGACTAATGTTACGTTAAGGTTTGGCCGTCCCAAGTTTTCTTTCATCCTCCATCAATACCAGTCAGTATTGTACATCGAGGTGGATGATTGGGCTTACGTAATACATGTTTAAACCATCTTAGTCGATGAAGGTTCACAACCTCATCAAGCGATTTGCCATCCTTCCCAAATACGCTAGTCCCAACAAACTCGAGCGATGTTTCGAAGACATCTGTGACCAAATACCAATAGCCTACGCATGCCAGATACTCATAATGGTTACTTTCAAAATACATATATTAAGATGGATCAAACTGCTATGTTGTATACTTATCCATTAATTGTTAGATAAATATCTCGCTTGCGCTGTAAATGGTGTAAGGCGACCCTCGCGCTCTTGCCTCACTACTTATTTCAGCTTGAGCAATCGAATAGCACTATTATAAGCACTCAAAGCAGTGTATACCTAGTAAATGAGCAAAGCAGTAATTAACATACATACACATTTATATTACGCGTCAGATGGAATTAGTCGGCATGGAACTTTGGTTTCATGTTATTTCCAATTTCTCAGCAAGGCATATCTGCAATCTTCAGTGAGATGAAGCTCCCAAGAGGATTCGATCGCTGTCCACCTAGTTCCAAAGTCTGAGCTTATATTATGAAGGTAAACACATACATATTCATATATTGTATTAATAAATAACTTACCACAAGAGACTGTAACAGAATGATCAAATCAGCATCCATATATACAGATTTCAAATCTTCGCCCTTTTCACAATTTAATACACTATATTGTTGTACAGAATAACCAGATGAATCAAGGCTACGCAATTGATAAGAAGGCTATAAGTATTAATTTTTAGTAATAATAATAATTGCATAATAGACTTACACAAGAGATGCGGTGATAAAAAGTCACATGTAATAAGGACAGATAAATTCACTAGTTACAGACTTTATTGATTCGACTGTAATACACCACGTATAGTTCACTGACCAGTCACACCTCATAGTCTGAATTTATCAATAATGTGGAGGTATATCTCAGTGGAGGGGACGTTTACCATTCAGTTATTAAGTAGCAGGTCTGAATCCTGCCGTACCTACATTGGTGTTAGTATAACTGGGAAACATTACTAGCCCCTTACATATAAAGCGTGGTTATGTACACGCATCTTTATCTGGCAAATAACTAAGCGATAATATGATACTATATGGCATTAGAATATCAAGTGCTGTGAAGCCTATTTTGTTGAGATTTTTGAATTAAAAATGCTATATCTTTTGTACTTGGAGGTAACGTGACTAAGAAGAAAGGTCAAACTAGCTAGTTAATATACAACAGCATTTCAACTTTAACACAATCTGACTGTTGCTACTGCATTGATGTAGTAATCGGGTTTGCTTATCGTGATGGACTAATTAGACTGTAGTACTCGGGACAATCAATCCTTAAGGTTCAACCAGACCAAGCGCCGGTAGAAGAGTAGAAAGACTCGAAGCAGTCAGTCAGTTATGTACAACGTAAAACCTAACATATATGTTACCACAGCACATTAGCGTAACAAGATGAACAACAAAGCAGTAGAAGTAGTAATAATGTCAGTGGCAGTAAGAAAAGAATGCGGACATATAGAATATGATACAAGAGGAAAGAATTAATCCGAGGAAACAAACGTATGAAATAATGTTGAACTCCGAACTTAAAGGAGGATAAAGAATGAATGTACTTGCACTACTGTCAACGACTCTGAGACATGTAATAAATAACTTACCACAAGAGACTGTAACAGAATGATCAAATCAGCATCCATATATACAGATTTCAAATCTTCGCCCTTTTCACAATTTAATACACTATATTGTTGTACAGAATAACCAGATGAATCAAGGCTACGCAATTGATAAGAAGGCTATAAGTATTAATTTTTAGTAATAATAATAATTGCATAATGAGCATACCATACAGAGTAGAATGAGTAGTACACGAAATATTTCAGATATACTCCAGAAATGTATGTACCGGTCAAATGAATTCAGTGCTTAAATTCTAAGTGAATAACTGAATCAATTGAACATACCAAATTCCTTCTCCACTAAATTTTGTATAGTAATAAATGTGTTTAACGAACTGGGCCAATCGTCTTATACGTCTTAATACATTGATAATTAGGAAACTTACGGAGATACAATTGGCAATAACTTAAACGTTTATACAATTCTAGACTTAATAAAATATCTTTTGAAATAATCTCGACAGAATGTTTTAGATAGCACATAGCTTGGTGAAATTTACAGCGTCTCTATTAAAGCAACCATTCATTCGAAGAGATTAAATGAAATAGTACCATTAATGAATCACTAAGGTAAATGTATACATTAGTTGCTAAAGTGAATAGTTCATTCAATTCATAAATCTATACATTATATTGCATAAATAAGTTAATTACTCTTGCTGATCTTGATAGGCAAAGAATAGCACAGTTTAAATTATCTTCATAACTTATACAATTCATTGATGAGTATTTATCATCAGCTTGAAGAAAATATTTTGCAGCCGTAAATAATGTTGAAGCTTCAGAAATTGTATTTCTAGCAGAGAATTCACATCTGACAGAATAAATAAAAAAGACAAAAATGATTAGATGACAAACACCATTTGTCATTATAATTGTTTTCAAACGTTTATTGAATCCAGCTTTATTTTAAATTCATTTAGTAGATAAAATCAGTTACTCATGTACAAGGTAGAACCTGACACTTGTATATTGGCACAACCTATCCCGTCTTATTAGCACAGTAAGATAAATATTAAAGTATTAGAAGTACATGGTCCATTTATTGACTTAGCATACGTAGATGTAGTCCTATTTGATGAAAATTTTAACAAAATGTAATCTTTTGATAGCACTGAACAGCAATGAAAGCATTTTTAGGACGAGTTTCTGCCCTTCCCCCACTCCCACCTTCTAGATGCAAAATTCCGCTTTGGAAGCGGTCTGAATAAACGTCTGGAGCAAAAAATATAGAATGAAGTTGTTGAGCGCATCAACCAGCTCACTAATCATGGAATTTCGACCAGATGGATTGATACCTATAGAAATCTCGGCACAGATTATTCAGAAGGCTAGCCTATGTCTTGCAACCTTACGTTACCTATGGCGTAGGAGAGTTATTCGCATAGCAACTAAGAAACGAGCGTATATCACAGCATTTCGACCAGACTTACCATATAGATGTGACAAGTGGCCACTAGGAGTAGATGATACTCGCAGGTTATTGACATTTGGTCATAGATGTATTCGAAGGATTTCTTGGGTTTTCTGGGACTGCCGTGACTAGCAGCTGGAATCATTGGGTGATATGGCTCAGAATTGGTCACAGTGGAGCAAGCATATTCGTTCTCTATCTTCTTCTAGATTATAAGTCTCACTATAATTTGACGCACAGATTTGTTTTATTCCGTTCTGGTGAAGTGTGTATGGCAATAAGTCTTGGTAATTTGACATCATCGTACAACTCCGTTGATTCACATGTGCTAGGATCTATGTTGTACATAACTGACTGATATGTTAATAAAACAGAGATTCGAAGATGTGTTCGGGCTCAGAGATAACAATTTAGTTAGATTCACCAATTTGGATATATCTTATGAATTCTAATCTAACAGCTTCTACATCGTGGATTGTTTGCTAACACTGGGACTACGGTGAAAAATCGGGGGTAGTCGGCTTGTGACATAACGCAGTGGTATTTGTCAGTCCACAATGATTCCTCAGTTACGGTCCTAGAACTGATGTGACCAAGTGGCTTAACATTTTATCCGTCTTAGAATACAAATCAGTGGCGATCCTTCAGTAAATTTGTATTACACACTTCATTCATCTTAAGAAGTTTTTCTTGGTTATATTACCAATTTAAATGTATTTCCTATTACACACTTTTTTGACTTCGCATTAAATTTCACCTTACGAACTGTAATTGACCTTCACCTTTAATTTGTTCACAATATTACTTCTACATGTATAGAGAATACAGCTTTTTGAAATAAACCCAGAGAATAAGGCTTAAATAATTGCAATGTTCCACCCAACAATCTGGTCCGAGATTTTTAAGAGAAAGCAATCAAAGATGTGCGAGGTCAATAAACCAAACCTTTGAACACTTTCAAACGACATGTTTCATGATTTTACAATGCGAAAAAATAACAGTCGGATATTATTGGGTAGAAGTTTTATTTACTGATCGTATACATATGTATTTACTTCTAAGAACACATGATAATCTCGAAGTTTTTGTATCTTGTCGTTAATAACGTCATAATTTGAAATTGGTAAATCTCAGTTGGCGAGTACATCCTAAGCCTTAATGAAACGGCAGTTCATATTGGGATTAAAGTACATTCGGCTTACGAGTCCCAAAAAGGATGGGACGTGTGTGCTTGATCCCATTTGCCAACCACAGTATAACTCCAGTCACGTAATAAGTATTTATGTTACACTAATTACATTAGTACGGCAAATTTGATGGGGAACCCCAAACGGACCAACGAATCTATATATTTAAAGGCCCAACTACTGTGTAAAGCTAAATTTACAACATTCATAAAGCTTAGAATTTTATGCTCACTGATTAGGGCAAAATAATACACAACTTAAGAACTATGTAATATCAAACAAACATAGATAGTACTGAATCAACAGCACATTAAACGTTACGGAAAGGAGATGGATAGACATATCTCAGAGATACACGCAACAGTATGAGTTTAAGTCGGTACGCTATGACAGTATAGAAACAGAAAGTCAGTAGGAGAAATAATTAAAAAATAGGATAGACAGCGTCAACTATCTGTAGGAAAAAGGAATGAGTGCATGGCTTTTAGTGTGATGGAACAAGCATTAAAGAACTCTCGCTAGTTACCTATACATTAAGGAAGCAACCTATGCAGTACACATCTTGGAACACTGAGTAATTTCAATGGTTTATTGATAGGTCGCACTTTGATCTCGTGACAAATTGGCGTAAGCAGTAGTATGATAGGTCACATGTTTACCCAACAAATTACTAGGGCTCAATGCAGTTTGAAGAATAAATAATACCCATTATGTTCTTGAAGCTAAAGCCAACTTAATAGCAGGGTTTGAAAAAGTTTATTAATCTGTTAGTATAACTAAATCGTATCTTCTGCATGCTATAGACGGACTTGAAGGTCTAGTGATGGTAAATTGACCTCTAACAATCATGTAGAAAACTCAGCCAACACTTAATGCTTCTATAACCGAACTGAGTAGAAATGATTAGGATAGACAGTCAATCATAAGGAACGTAGAACCTATAAAATGATATGGATCGCTTTAAGTCACCACACCACACCAGTACAATGACTTGGATACCAAAATAGTAAAGGTAGTAGTAAGAAAAGTTTAGACATAATATGATTCCAAGAAGAATGGGTCCGTGACATTGTGATCGAGACATATCACAAAGTTTCCAATCATTGGTTACGAGAACGGACCCCTCCCCACTAGGTTATCTGCACTTACCAACATTGAACGACTTAGTGAAATACTGTCCCTTGGTCCTGCCGGTTTCTTGTAAACAATATCCCGCGTTAACGCAGATGGTGGTTGGGCATACGTAATATGTTTAAACTAATTGCATTAGTTGTAGAGTGGCAGTATAGATGCAAATCAACTGAATAGATCTGTGCAAGCTATTGCAAATCTTTTTGGGATTTGCTGAGTTAATTCAAAATTATTCTTAGCATTTATTCCAATCAAACTACTAAGAGACTTTCTGAACTATTTAATGAGAAGCTATGCTTATATTAAGGAATGTGAGCTGTTTGGGATGCCACGTCTGTTACAGAATCTGGGGAAAAACGACCTGTTTCGTGCTTGTACAACCCAGTTCTTCAAGGCCAGTTATTCCTAAACTACAGTTAAGCAATAAATGACGTGGAAATTTATAGCTTGAAAGATTTTGACAATCGAATCGAGTATCACATTCAGTGATAAATTATAGTTACCAATCTTCTAGACTACTTCCATTAGAATTCCTACGTCAGTCAGTATTAAACTATGCAGAACCTGGCATACTTGTGTACTAGATCAAACTGCTATATCGCATCAACACCACTAAATCAAATAAACAAGATAAATAGCACAGGAGTTCAAATAATTACAGTAGATAAGATAGTGAGAGAGACTCGATAGTGAGAATAGAGATAGATAAGACAAGATAAAAAGGTATGATTAACAAAACACTAACTAAATGCGTAGGCGAGAACATAATAATGAGTGAAACGGAGTACTATAGCTGATTCTAAACAACATAACTTAGTCCTCAACCGCTTACTGTCGTTACTGCGCAGGGCCAAAGTAGGTAATGTGCATTACTAATATAGGTCATACCAACGACAACTCTATGGGTTGGTGACGCATGTTAGTTTACCCATTGTTAGTATTTTTTCAATCTACTCCTACTGCACTCAACATAATGTGTCGAGGTAAGTGGTGTGCGTCGACTCAGTCTATGAAGGTAAGTAGCCTTTTCAGTAGATGCGCCATCTTTGCCGATTACTAACCCAATACTTAATTTTGGTATTCCCAACTGGCACCTTGGAGAAATTAAAGTCTTGGAAAATAAAACTGGTGACTTTAGTTTTACGTTTCCGTGAAGTCTATGACAATCAGAGAACGCGTGATATTGTTCGTCTTACTCTGTAACACTGTGACGGACAACTTAAGGACAATTAAGAGCCCACCTACCTGCTATTTATAGCTTCAACTACTATTCTATGTTTATCCGTGATCATTACCATCACAGTTACTGCTTAACTAATCGCAACTTTCATGGATTCACTTATCAAATCTAAACAAACAAGCATTAAGAAAGCATCCACTTTCCTTGCCAAAATTCAAGGTTACTAAATTATTTCCAGTAGGGTCTAAAACGCGGACTGGTCTTTCGTTAAGTGTCCTACAGTAACGTATTCCACATAATTTTCTCGTAGTTAACCACTACAACGACCAACAAAAGGCTAAATAATTATTAATATATTACTTAGTAAGACCAAATATGAGGTCAGACACACTGCTGTTATTTAACTAAAATTGCCATGTGATGTCTACTTACTAATTACTTCACAGAAAATTGCGACATCGAAGTTAGCATCACATTCACGACAATTTAAAACTAAAAGTAGTAAACTACCAAGCAGGTTATAGAACTGTTTAATACTCGAACGCTAATTATATTTAACAATGTATTTTCACACTATTAATGTAAGCTTTTTACTCTCTCCATTTTTCATAACAAAATACTCTAGCGTCGCTATCAAATCCAAACAGTTACCACGTAGAACTTGGTACATGCGTACGTCATTTCAAGTTGCCATGCCTTAAATAGCAGATAGAGATTAAATTGTCGAATCAAATCCCAGAGTAGGGAAGGTAGTAACAGTTAGTATTAATGGAAAGAAATAGAGATCGCAGATAAGATTTAAGAAAATATGATTCAGTAAAGAGAAAATTATGATAAGTTCAAAAACTTAGAATTTGGGGGAAGACAAGAAGTGGATGCACCTGCGCAATTGCCAACGATTTCGAGCCATATCACCCAAGGTCTCTAACTATTTATTACGAACGTCACGCGGACCACAACCAGGTAGTCTGCACCTATTAACATGGCTCAGCCCAACTGTCAATGACTTCATGAACTGGTGCCATGTTTTGGTTTGGCCGCCCCTAGCTTTCTTCTAGCCTACTCCTACACCAAACAGCATTGCTCGTCGAGGAGGCGGTGGTCAGACATACGTAACACATGTCCTAATCACCTCAGTTGATGGAGATTTACTACTTCATCAATAGACTTAATGTATCTACCTAGTACTCTATTCCCAACCCACGTATTGCTTAATCGTTGGTTCCAGAAAACACGAGCAATGCTTCAAAGACATCTGTGATCGAATACTAGGAGCCTACGAATATCCTTTATCCGTAACGGCCATGTTTCACATCCATAAGGTAGAACGGATCGAACTACTGCGCAGTAAACGCGTCCATCAGTCAGTAGTCGGATGTCTCGCCTACGCCACAGATGACGCAAATTCCCAAAAGCTAATCAGGCCTTATGTATACGCGCAGAGATTTCAGCAGACACCAGACCGTCAGGACTGATGAGGCTGCCAACATAAGTGAAGCGGTTAATACATTCAAATGCTTCGCTCCCTATAACTAACTTTGTTGCCGAATCAAGCCAATCCTTGAGCAAGATTGCTTGGGAATGGTGGGAAACTAGGATGAGGCTGAGGGCCAATTAAACTGTTCCCTAAGGTGTTCTGACCATTGGTCCAATCTTCTGGATTGACAGTGAATAATGCTCCCATCTTTATCTGAGATAATTTCACTCACAGTCGGATTTCTGATACCCGTTTCCTTGATAAGTCTGAACAGTTGCCTACTGTTACCTATTGCTGCTGCCTTTTCCATCTCCTTAACTTTCGCCACCCATCACTACTCACGATCATTCCGTAAGCTTCTAACCAGTTAAAGTTCCCTTCGCTCCTCATCGTATTCAGAACTAGACGGGATGTGTTGCCGAGCATCTATCAGTTCAGTAGACGCAGCTGAAATCCACTAAGTTTTCCTAACTTTTTGGTTTAGTTTATTAGTAGATACTACTTCTGTTTCAACAGCATTTCGGATATCATTCCAAGCTGACTCGGGATGGGTATCGCTTACACCGTTGACTAATTGGTTTTCTAGTTGTTCCTGAAATGTATTCTTGACTTTTTCATCGTTAAGTTGGACTCTTATGGGGATCTTTGCCGTGGATCTTTTACGTCCAGTGAGACGCAGACTAATACGCGCTTGTACTAAAGCATCGTCTGAGTCTAAACATGTGCTCCAAAATGAGCGACAGTCTTCTATCGAGCCTCTCCAATGGTGGCTGATAGTAATCTGGTCAATTTGAGTTTAGGGTTGAGTTGATCGTGGAGGTCGCCATGTCAACTGACGTCTTTCCTTATGTTTAAAGTTGGTTCTTGCTAGAGACAGACAGTTATCTGAACATAGTTGTAATAAACGGTAGCCATTATTTGTTCGTTGGGCCTCAACACCATAGGATCCACCTAAGTGCTTTTCGGTTTCGTCTAATCTACCTACTTGGGCATTAAAGTCACCAGCCATAATCACTACATCAGTACGCTTAGCTTTCCGGAGGTTGGGAAGCTTTCTGTAAAATTCATCTTTTATTTCATCTGAGCTGCAATCGGTGGGAGCGTAGGCAGAGATAACAAAGAGGCAACGGCGTGTGTCCCTATCCTTCTGAGTTCTTACCGTCCCGTTTAGACAGACAGCGCATAAGTGACTGTCTATGGGGATCCAGTCAACGAGAGCCTACTCAGGTTTTGAACTTAGTGCTATACCTACACCAGCAAAGCCTCGAGTGGTAGCAGTGAGGTCTCTAGAAACACGAAGGGTGAACCGGACCGGTTCATTATTTTTGCAAGGTGAGGTTAAGCGAATGATTGTACTTGGATCCTGTATATGCGTTTCGGAGACGCAGCAGACATCAATGGAACGAGAATCCAGGGTCATAGTTAGGGAGGCTTGTTGTCCTATTTGGCCTAAGGTTCGAATGTTAAAAGCTCCGATAAAAAGTTTAGTGCGAGGTTTCACAAGACCAGGAGTAACGTTTCATAAACTCAAACCATTAGCATTAGAGGTGTGAGGTGATAAAGTTAGGCTAGTCGAGTTAATCGTGGGGATAAGAGAGTTATTAAGAGTTGAGGGTGGGATTTGACCTCGAACAAAATGATCTCTTGTGCTGTTAGACGTATAAGGGTGGTCCCCACTTCCTGGCTGCCCACACCATGGAAGGATATTACTTCTTGAGGTACCTGAAAAGGAAACTGGGTTAGTATTAGTCATAATGACCTGGAAGCGCGATCGCAGAGCTTAAGGGGCAACTGCTTGAGGTCAATCACGCACGACCTTGTTATGGGATGTTTTCGAATTGTTAGCTCCGTTATTTAGAACGCCATACTGCCGGAGACGGAAATCCGTGGAGTAAGGTGAGGTGTGACATCTTTAGGGTCAACCTTTTCTAACCCTTCCCTTTCGTTAAGAAGGCAGCATCGCTGCAGATACTGGTTATCTGAGGGAAACAAATTACTGCCGTCACACCCCGCTACAGTCAGCAGTACGACTTCGCCCTCAGATCTTAGGTTGCTGCCTTTAGTCTTATCGCACTCCAACAGACCTGCTTGGCATGGTAGGACCTAGAGGAACATGCGTTCTAGCCAATATAGCTAGGTTGGGTCATCACGATATGCAAGCCCGACCACCACGTCACGGTAGCAGCTACAGTCGGGTCTATCAACTTAGGAGATTTTTTATACGAAAAACTGAATTTATATCACAACTTTAGTCTCGATGTGGGGTGGTTTTGAAAGGACCACTAGATAACCTACAAAAATCTCAAAACTCTTATGGAACGTACTGAAAGAGAAGTTAGTGACTACTAGTTGCAAGAAACAACTTAGAGATCCCAACGTCAACACAAAAACAAAGTTGTCGAAGCTTCGTTTAAAAATGTTAAATTGTAAGAAACATTCGCAAGCCAGTATAATTTACATTGAAACCGCAGGCAAAAGATATGCAGCTGGTATTTGGTAATACCAGAAAGTTGGTGAAATACACTGGATTCTATGACTTAGACTGCCGTTAAAGTTTCCACCTGTTGGCATTAGAAATAAGCTGGTTATTTCGAAATACAGACCTTGTGACATGGTTTGGAGTCTGATTTATTGAAACTGATTTGCTTATTGTTATTATTATTTGCAGAAGCATTCAAGTTTGATAGTGTCAGTTTAACTGCAGCTGGTGTACACAAGACCAATTTTCTCAGACCTAAGCATCTTTCCACATCAAAGAAAAGTCAAATAAAAGACGTCATAGAGTGGAATGCAAACCGTATATTTATGCAAACATTTAGGTCTTTATGTTATTTCTGCAGCTAAATATTGATTTAAATTTTTAAATGCTAAACTCATGTGCAATGGCTTTTCAAACGCCGGTCGGCGGTAAAATGTGAAAAGTCACCTATTGCATGCAACAGTACAGAGACTATCACAAATTATTTAACTGGCTTAAGAAAGCATCGACGCATTTTGACAAGGCATAGTCGTAGAACATCTGTAAAATCACGTCTTCAGAGGAATATGCAAGAAAACCCTCGACCACCTTTGGACAGCAAATAGAACAATGGCTTGAACGAAAATCTTGAGAAGGATGCTTTATTACAGGAGTTTTTGTGGTAGACTTAGGAATCTGACGGGGAAAAAGTAGGGAATGCGCTTTTTAGATCTTGCAAAACTACCAGCTAGGGCCAAGCGCGCCCTAATTTTACAATTCCATTTATTTTCCACATTTTCACCATAGGCAACCACTCAATATTATCCGAAAATCAACTGCTTTCTTCAAAGTTGCTTACTTTTTATGCGTGTACTAATTTGCTATCCTAGTTTTATGCGAACTAAAACAGCAAACCAACCTTGCTTTCCCTAGTAAGAAAACGGCAGCCAGTTCATAGCATTCTTGGACAGCCAAACTTTTTGCTAGGCAAGCTGGTTGAAAGAAGAAACAGAAATTACTGCATATCACCACATATTACCATAATCGATTGCTTGTTCATCCAGCTTATTAACTCCACCTAATTTTCTAAAAAAAATTAAATACTCGTACCCAACAAACAATACGCTTTAGCATCTCTGCTTAGAGATTTAAAGATTAGGGGGTAATCCAGCGATGGGTCCATGATTGGCGCTGTAGGGTAAATCCCTGTTCAATATTCAATTGCTACTTGGAAAGTTCCAATATTCAATATCTGCATGCCGAGCTGCTTTTAAACTGATCACTTTCTTTGTGCTAGCGTCTTGAGTATCATGGTTTTGGTTACTATTCTTTGGCTTCTCCCTGTAGTTAGCTAGCCACACAGCTGCTCTTGTCCTGCCAGTTCAAACTGGGTTTTTTATTATTATTTCATTTTATAATTTTTCTTTTTTTGTATTTCTTTTATCTTTCTCTTCTCTGTCTCTTTTATTTCTTTCCTCTCTTAATTTTTTTTCCGCCTTTTTTCAAAAACCCTTATACTTTGCTAGTTTCGTCCCTTCGTTCCAAACTTAGTAGTCTGGTTCGTGAGTAAGGTTTGATAGAATACCGTAGAACAAATAAAGTTTGAGAGTGCTATGGTTCAAGGTTCAGAACTAATGTTAAGTTTTTTACTTCTTAGCCTCTAGTCCAGGAGGCTCTGGGTAAACTATAGTGTACACATTGTCATCTAGCCTCCTTTTTGAAAGGAGCCAAGGTAAAGGCTGTAGTTACTTCCTCTGGCTGCGCCTTTCAAATGGAGTAAACTCTTAATGACAGTAAATTTGATCCCACCTGTGTTCATGCATTTTTTGTCTATAGTCACTCTGTTACGAAACTTAGTCCCCCAGCTGGTTAAAACAACACTTATGATAGGCCAGAAATGCTATTATAACTATAGCATATTCATATATGTATCAATTTCACTACAGTATTTATGAATTGTTAACTAAACACAATAGATGAACAAATAGTGGAATATTTTATTGATACAATCTAAGTTCTTGGAATGTAATCTGAAGCATGACTCACACTGAATGACAACTAATGGAGATTGCAAAGACCAGAACATGTTTTATGTTTGATTATAAAACAGTCATATATGTGAGGAATTAACCTCCCCAACAACTCCCACCAAACAGTCTATATCACGACGATTCCTTGTTTTCATTCCAAAAACCCTTCACCGAAATCGGTCAAAAACTCGGTCTTTATAAAATGTGCATGACGTATATTTGAATACTGTTCCCTACCATTTAGCAGTCTACAAACCAGTGATAAACTGAGGACAGAGGGTATGCAACGCTGCTTAACACAACAGTTAGTGAGAGATAACTCTTAAATTGACTGTAAAACTAGGGACATGTTTGGACTTGAACCACTATGAAAAAGACGATTAAGAACAAACTTGAATGATATTGTGACTATTCACGCACAAAATAATTGTGATATTTGAAAACAAAGTGTTATTAGATTGTTGAATTAATCCCTCTGATTCATTGCAAATTCCAATCCTAGACAAGGTAAGATGATTCTGCTTGGCGTTAGGAACTTCACCCCTGGAAAACAAACTAGTTATTAGGCAGCTTATCAGAGAAAAACCATTTTAAACATTTTTACAATGATCTGCGAGTTCCAGGTTTGGGTTACGCTCCGCTATCTATTTCTTCGTAGCCGCTCACCTGACGTGATGAATTAATCAAGTTTGATCAATTTGGGGGACAAACTGAAGTTGGTTGTTCTTGACAAGAGTATATTGCACATGTTTTACACTGTTTTAACACTGGGAAAACCTTATTATACACAGATGACTTGAAAGTTGTCTACGCAAGCGACATAAATTAGCTACACAACACTGTTAAGAACGTACAGCAAGAGCTAGACGAAGTCACTGCTTGGTGCAAAGACCACCAACTTCACTTTAACGCTAAGAAATGTGGTTGGATTAGCATTGGGTGTCGCAACCTCAACCTACACTTTGTAGTAGATGGAGAACAAATCTCCGAATGTAAGACGATTCTGGACCTAGGCTTAAGATACACTACGGATCTCACATTCAAGGAACAAACAATATCTGTCATCTCAAAGGCGCGCACACTTATGGGTCGTATTATCCACAATTTCTACCAACGTGAGTCTAGGTTGATTTTATACAAGGTCTGTGTACGCCCGCTACTTGAATACTGCCCACTCATACTCAGCAGCCTCCGAATAAGTGATAAGCTAAAGATCGAAGGTGTACAGAGATACTTTACAAAAAAGATACTAAAGATAGATTGTGGACTAAATTATACTACACGGTGCGATACATTGGGCTTAGAACCACTTTGGAAAAGACGAGCTAAGCTCAATCTGACATTCTATTTTAAAGTTTTACACCGTTTAGCATACTCCCCCCGATCCTATATTAAGATTTGTCGAAGCACCTAATTACGGTCTCAGAAACCATACAGGTACAGTGTGGGTGGAACACTGTAAGACTAAAATACGATCTAACTTTTCCGTGCATAAATTCACTGCCATATGGAATAGTTTACCAGCAGAAATCCGTACACTAGATAGCATAGATCACTTTATACGAGCAATAAACCAACTATTTAGTGACTATAAGGCGCTGAACAAACTACCGATTTACTCAAATTCTAGCATAACGTGCGAAATACTCGGTCCTCTTAATGTGTGACACGAGAGTGTAGACTATAGTAATTATTATCTATGGATAACATGAGCAATACACGAAACAACAAGACTAAAGTTCGGTACCGAATACTCCACGACTTACCACAACCTCAAGTTAAGTAATGATGGTTCATAGGGTTCTCAACCTTTAAACACTAAACACGAACATTGTAATTGGAAAAATAACAAAAAATGAAGAATATTTTGCATTAAAACTGTTTGTATTACAACTACTAGCTAACTTCATTTGCTTTTTTTTTCCTTCTATTTTGTATGTTCCTCTATATCATTTCCCTGAGCTTGTGACCAGCTCTCATTAGTAATAGGTCTCCATTGCAGCGAATTACTCATAATATCAACCCGCACAGATTCCATCGCTACGGAAGACTACCTTCTATCTTTGTGCAATGTTGGAGTCCTTATCCATTGTTCTAAATATTATTCGCCTTACCTCGTATCTGGATATACTGTGTGGTCCGTTCTGCTCACTCCGAGCCGGCTCTAGAAGTCGCACCGCAGGAGACGAAAAGCACACGTTTGTTTGTACAAGAAATGTACTGTGCTACAACGAGAACTTTGATGACGTTAGACCTGCAATTAATCAATGCATTATTATGGTGTGAACCCCCTATCAATGACTATCAAAATCGCTCTTACCCGAATATCAACCATGCAGACTTCAATATCTCACGATAGATGTCCGCCGAACCAGGAATATGGCTACTGAGGACTCCTAGTCTTATCCTGGATTTCATCCATTCCGCAACCTCAGCAGTAATTTTTTGAGATTGTAACGCTCTGGTCATGGAGCACGCATCTCTTTGTAATTTATGAATCGTGCTAGAATGCATATATTTTGAGTCCTAGTACTGAAATCACTGTTGCAAATGGTTTGGTTTTCAATTCAACTGACTTTATGTTATGGCACTGTCAAAATATCTGTATAAATGTAAATTCATATCATTCTGATCATGCCTGTAAACTGGCATGCCATCATGTACACAATGATACATGAGAATAGAAACCATTTATTTATTTATGTGGATAAAGTTGTTGTTGTGGTTGTTAAAGAAAGTCCAGTACGAAGACCAGAAACAGTGGTAACAACATTCGAGTAAGTTGATAGATGTGATTTAGAAGGATTACAAGAAGCCAAGGATGAGCCTGTACACATTGATATATGAACAATAAAAAAATATCTATCAAACAGAAAGAGGAAGTAGACATTTTATATTATCAGATTAAAAACAGATTACACTTTTACGAATGATGTAAGGGTGAGATGATTGTACAGTGGAGGGCATCACATAACAGCCCAAACAGAAAAGACAATTCATGAGCACAGTGGAATGACGCGGTGGTTAAGGGATTCAACTGTCAATCATTGACTCGCAAGTTGAAATTTCACGCCACCAACTTTAGTTTTGGCAATTGGATAACATCCTAGCCCTCATGTATAAAACATGATTGGGAACAGAAAACACGAATGGGTACTTTGTGAGTTACATAGCCTAATTCAAAAATTGTCTTGTATTTGAAACCCAGAATATTGTTAGCATGAACCGGAACTCGTAAAAATAAATCGCAAAATAGAAAATGAAAGAGGAGAAGGACCATATATTTCAGTGTTGAATACTTACAATAAATTACGTGTAATTACAGTTTTGAGTAAACCAAAAGTCCCTTAGCTAGGGATCACAAAGTTATGTCATTGACTTTCAGAGATCCTATTGACAGTGATTAAATGGAATATCTTTAGGTCCTTCAGGATTTTTGCGAATCGTCCTAACAATAAAGTGTCACTTGTTTTATTTTGATTTAATTCCATATCGCTGACGAACATAACATTACCCCGAAAAATTAACAACCTTGATATAAAAACGCTAAGCAGAAAAAACCATTTAAAACATTTTAACTCTGCTCTGAGAGTTGGAAGGTCTTCATTTCGAAGAGTTACGACGCCCCATGGTGAAAGTCGAGTTTCTTCGGAAGTCACAATGCCGAAACTTATTCTGACAACCAGAGTAACAATTAATATAGGTACATGGAATGTTCGCACGATGTGGAAGACAGGAGAAGCATCCAAATAGCTGAAGATATGAAAAGATACAACCTGAAGATACTTGGAATAAGCGAAACCAACTGGGTACAAGCTGGACAGAAAACATTAGCCTCAAGAGAATTGCTTTAATACTCTGGTCACGAAGAAGGAAATGCCTCACATACACACACAGACACAAGGAATAGCACTAATGTTATCCCATGAAGCACGCAAAGTGCTTGTAGGATGGAAATCTCATGGATCTAGGGTCATCAAAACATCCTTCAAGACAAATAAGGAGGGGGGTTACAATAAGTGTCATCCAGCGCTATGCACCCACCAACAACACCCACGAAGACGATAAAGGCCGGTTCTGTGCGAGGCTGCAGTCAAACATCGGAAAATACTCAGCCAATAACCCGACCATTCTGATGGGAGACCTAAACACCAAGGTTGGAACGAACAACACCGGATATGAAGGTATCATGGGACGACGTGGACTGGGAAAAAGGAACCAAAACGGTGAGAGGTTTGCAAACTTATGTGCCTTCAACACAGCGAATATAGGTAGCACCATATTCTCACACAAACGCATACACAAACCTACTTACTTCTAACCACTAACTTTTCAATATTGCCTTCTGCTTCTCGACCTCTCCGCTTGCTTAATATTTTTCTTCTCCACACAACCTGCGTAACGAAGTGATCACTACCCCCATCCCACGAAATCCTGTACGGATGTGCTACAACTATTTTCCTATTCGATAAATGACCTTATGGAATAGACTCTTGAAAGGTCTCTGTTGCAGCAGATCTTTGAATAGATCCAAGAAGCAGCTTAGTATCAACTTGTTGAATAAAAGCTGATGCAGGATTCTTGACCTTTCAGAAATTATTACCGATATTTATAAAAATGGTCCCAGCTCTTTTTAAGCTCCTCACAACATGGTATTGCTTGCAGTTATCGAGCTTGCCCACGTCTTCCTATCCTTTTGTTCATTTTTCAACGTGTCACGCATCTTCTGTCTTTAATGTCATCGATATGGTAATTCACAACTGTGCTGTAATGTCAATTGCTTAAGCTTACTGCTATTAATTTGTCTATCCTAAAGATGAGACACATACCCCACTTAAACACACGTTTGTGATAATACCATATATAGTTTCCTCGCAGCACTTACCTACAAACAAGTTGTTTGTGATTGGACAGATAAACAAACAAGCAAACAAACAATTCTGTAAACTTTACGACCCAACCAGTAAGTTTTATGGTACAGTAAATCTTAATGTTGTACTCTACTGTCATTAACTTTCTAGGCGAACTATATTTCAGTGAAAGCAACTAAATAAGGATTTACAACACCCACAGAACTGGAAAGCGTTGGCCTTTTTTTGGCAGGCTACGGGCCTAAGTGCGAAGGACGGTAGTTGAATCTGGTGACTTCCCGCTCCACCCACGGCGGTTCAGCATGGTCTAATTCTTAATATCGGAGGCACGAAAACCCGTCAGAAGGAGTTTAAGTGCTTTCTATTTATTGCCGCTTCTACAGACAGCTGCTTTAAGGTTATAGACAGATGCCTGTACAAACATAGATTCCGTATAGTCTAGGTTTGTTTGCGTTTCTTACTGGCGAACCACATGTGTGGTAGTAGCTAACATGGCTACCAAAAGACGTTTGGCCATTGGGCTTTATTGATCTAATTTTGACCCAACACAGTAGAGCATGTACATACTTCTGTTGCTGTTTCCAGAAGCAGTTTATATATTATTGACTTAATAATTCCTTAGTCGTGTGCGAACATTGTTTTAGGCTCCTTTTCCAAATACTCCTTCAGTCTAACGTATCTGAGAGATCGAGCTCAGTAACTTTTTAAGCCATATTGGAATGTGAGTACGAGATGAGTTTGATTACTCTTTGAGGTTCTGTGACCCTTTCTCTAGATTTTTGAACTCCAGTTGATCTTTGGCCTTTCTAACTCACTGACTCCTGATTTTAGACTCGCTTTAGTGTAATCCTAGGTTCTACAAGGATCCTAGTGTTTCAACGCCTCTTCAAGCGTCTTTTCCCGTGGCTCAGAAGCCTTTAGAATTGTTAAGACTGGTGAATCCCTCACAGTGGAATTGTTCCAATTCACCACTAGAGTGGGAATGATACTTTATAAACCATCTGTGTTAGACACCTCTCTTAAGGTTTATTTTCTGCTTACATATTTATAAAGACGTTTGCAAACTACGTTCATAATCTGTATGGTCTGTGTAGACAAAGAGATTTTACAGAACAGCGGAGTTTGCATATCCACTGTAGCTGTGACTTACCCCCTCGCTCATAATCAACTCAGATGAGTTTAATACTCACTTTTGCAGCCACACTGCACTCCGTCACCGACCGGAAATCAACTGGATGGTTTACCTCAGGGATGATGCCATTCTTAATCCAGAAGAGGTAACAAACTCTAATGTACATATTATGTACTTATAAACGTGTGCATCAAAGCTGTTTTTTAACACTAAACCTTAATCATTCTGGGTAAAGAATGAAAGAAAAGATGCCTTGGAAAATATATTGAAACTGTGTGACAATCTAAAGTACTTTGTACACATAAAGTATAATAAAAAAAATATGTGGAAACACCGCCCTGTTTACAACTTGTGTCGTAGAGATAGTGTTTTGTTTCCTCCCAAGATTCCATTCGCCAGTGCAAAGCTAGCCTTCTAGGTGGGAATTATCGCTGACCGGCTGGCTTCAGTTTAGGCATTCCTATGGTAAATGAACGCATATTGATACAGCATCAAGTATTATCAGATGTGTAGCTTTCCTAGTGTCAATCAGTCTTCAGTTCACTTCCTTTTCCCAGTACAGAGAATCTTTTTGAAGTACCGCATCATAAACAGATAGTTTGACCGACTGTACTAACAACAAGGTGCATTATTTTCTCAGGATTAAGTCTTGTTTATGACTGCAACAAATATTGCAACAGCATGGTCGCTTCTGCTTAGAGGAATCTACACGTGAACCTTCTCAATAGGTCAACCATCTGATGATGGATAATCTAGTATGAATGGTTTTTTGTCTCTGTCTAATCGTGTGTTTCCATCTATATGTTTTAACTGACCTACTACCTTGATGGTATTAAGGAGGTTGCATTAGAAACTTTACACCAGAAAAATATTTTCAGTTAAGTTGAGGGATGGAGTGTTTAAGTCTGCAGCAATGAGTAATCGACTAAGCCTTGTAATTATAAGTTCCAGGAATAACTGGAGCAACTGATAATTTCAGTAGTAGTTGTTAGTCAGGAGGTGGTATGTCAGTTTTATCAGTCACTGTGTTGTTGGTGCTGAGGTAACGACAACATGACTTGGGGGGCTCCGTAAGCCTCAGGTGTTGTAGTGTAGATGCTTCCAGGTAATCGCTAGTATATATCGCCACCTTGCCTCCTCCTACCGTGATATTTATCCTCTCTTAATAGTGCCATGCCTGGACTATGTAACATCAGTAATAATACACGACCCTACCATATCTGCTCTTCTGTATCGTGAATCGTAGGTAAACATCATGCTATGGGAAAATGACGAGAAACAGTTGATGTGTATGATGGGGCACTAAATAACATGCACTTTGAGACTCGTTGCAACGTAGCGTAAGTTGATGCGTTTGTAACTTTCTTCCTAAATGTAACCTACTTCATTGTTAGTCGTGTGTTAATCTAGAAGCCTGGTCATTAAGGTTAAGGTGGGTTAGTCCGACAGAGTCATCAGTTGGCGTGACTTATACGTAGGCCAAACGGCTGTACCATTCCATTTATTATGCGATGGAAATTAGGCCTTATGAACACGCATAAACCAATCAAACCTGCTCCTGTAGATACTCATTTCATTGTCCCTAACCCATAGGGTAAGCCAGGTTTTAGTAAGGGACATGAGAGTTAAGCCACTTTGAGTACGAATGTATCTAAGATGAGAGTTCTTATTTTAATGGCTTTCGGTGATGATCTGTAGACACGTATTTGTTTTCCATGCTACATAATATACTGATGATGGAAGAGCTGCCAAATAAGCGGTGACTGATGAATGATGTTCATGGGCTAAGGTAACCAGTCCCTTTAAGACTGACGTCAAATCAGCCTACTGAATTGCTACGAATGAGCGCTTACTGGAGTTCAGGATACTATTGTCTTGCTTCTACTGACTAAAGGCTTTAATTAATCGAGTATCGACCTTGTTTATTATTCCCACAACCCAACGGAAATAATAATAAGTCGTCAAAAAACGATTAATTACTCTGTGTACAATAACAGCGATGACGCGAACAATATCAATAGCAACAACAATATCAATAACAATAGTCTAGAATAGGGCAATAAATACTCAAAGTAGTTAGAAATATACTTCTGAATAGTGTTGACTCCAACAGTACACGAACGTTCTCTCAATCGTTCCGAAACCAATGGCTGCTACCAATGGAACTCGATTCAGCCAAACAACATCAAGTGGTTCCAATGTTCAACTAGATTTTAACAACTGAATTGTTCAAGATTTTTCAGTAATTAGTTTGGTCTAATGCTGTACTTTCTGTGGAGATGTACTGTATTGATAGACATTTTGATAATACCATGTTTTGTGAGATTTCAACTAACTGCCTGCCCCATCGTTTCGGAAAGTCGTAGCCATTCAGTAAAACGATGTTAACAAGATGTATGGGGTGAGGCAAATCTTATGCGAAGACTTCTGTGACGTCTTGCTGACCTAGGCAGTTCAACAGCTACTTCCACTAGTTCAGTTAATGTTTGTCGAAGTTTTTGGAAAATAATTCTAGGATTCAGTGCACAACCATACTTACCAGGTCTCCCTTGCTCCTTTTTCCTCCCAGTTTGTCCTAGGCCGAAAGACGACTAAGATAAACTCATAATTCAATACAGCAAATATATCAGCTCAGTTAGAAAAAAGGCCTTATGTAAATAACAAACAAGAGTTGTATTCTCGCTTTGCGTCATCACGTGCCCTATTAAATCAATGTGCCTATTCCTCATACATGTTGCTGAGGGACGAGTACCATTTTAATAACAACCACGTGAACAACACTTCAATTTTTTCACTCGACCATCTCTCGGCGTTCACATATCAACATTTGTATGCATGTTTTATCATAGTGTCAGCTAACGGCACCTAGGAGCAGCCTTAATCATGCGGGTGCTATTATTTCCGTAAAAGCTTATTAACGTTGCACATGCAATGGATTTTCATCCATACACTTGCAGTGTTTCATTAACATTGCTGTACGTACACACTTTTTCTGGCGTGCCGTACATTCACTGAAGATGCCTAAAATGTCCGCTTAACAGTAATATTAGTTCTCGATCGTGTCTACTTTGTCGATATTGTTGGTTAACAATTAATTTTCACTAGTTTCATTAACGGAATATTTGAGAACCTTATTTGTCATTGCTGCTAAATTTCCAACTTTTAAAGGTAACTTTCTTCGTTTCAATTTGCCGATTCAACTGGAAACGGAAGTAAATATTCTATATTGTGGCTATCAACTGGGAAAACAACCTAATTCCAGTGAAATTATTACTTCAAGAAAATCGCACTTATATAAATTCTCGATTTGTTTAATGTACATACATTAACCGTCAGGGTAATATTTATATCTATTTCGTGACTGTTTATATACGTGTAATACTTTAGAGTTTTCTGCTGCCGATACAGCTCGTTGACATTATATAAGTTGGATTGTGATTGGCAAGTGGAATCCAGGACGCGCGTTTCGTCCTATTTGGGACTCATCGGCCGGATGTACCTGCATCCCAATGTTGATGTTCACACTGGGATTCGAACTCAGTCCGTTTTGTGTCGAACGCCACCGCGTTCACCACTAGACTACTGAGTCCAGACAGTCACACTTGTGCAACGAGCACATTGGTATTAGGATGAACTTGTATATTCCCATTGATTTGTTATAGACTGAAGCTGGTCAGTCATTGTTGCTATATGTGCCAGTTGCACAAGTGTGATTGTCTGGACTCAGTAGTCTAGTGGTGAACGCGGTGGCGTTCGACACGAAACGGACTGAGTTCGAATCCCAGTGTGAACATCAACATTGGGATGCAGGTACATCCGGCCGATGAGTCCCAAATAGGACGAAACGCGCGTCCTGGATTCCACTTGCCAGTCACAATCCAACTTATATAATACTTGTGAAAATTTCGCCATATCGAGGCAATCCGCTCAGGATGCACATATAGCAACAATGACTGACCAGCTTCAGTCTATAACAAATCAACGGGAATATACAAGTTCGTCCTAAAGCCCGTTGACAGTATTTAAACCTGCTTGGTGGGAATATCCAGCGTCGAATCCACTGAGAAAAGCGTTAGTACTGCTACAAGTGGTCAAAATTACGTGATATATTAATGAATTGTCTCGAACTTCGTATATTTCTTTTGATACAAGTGAAGCTAACAATTGTATTATGACGGCGTGTTGTCTCTCCCAGTTTAGTCATAGGTAGAAGAGTAACTGCAATCAATTGTAATTTTTGTTTTCACCAATGCTCAGGTAACGACTATTCACTCCAATAGCTAGGCTGGTGTCTCTGTTGAAGTTGGATATCCAACTTATCTATTCGCTGTATATTTAGGAAAACGGACAGATCACAATTTGGTATCATGGAACTAAACCACGAATAACAATTAGGTACGATCCCTAATTGTTAGCCAACATAAGGTTTGAATATTGACAGGGTGATGTATGTATGATTAACATAGAATCTAGCAAATGTGTGCATCTGTCCTAGTTGCCATACGTTTAAAGCACAGGAAGATTAGCACTACATTAGCAGGAGCAGAAGTTACTTCAATGATGATAATAATAAGAAGAACAAGGAAGTGTGAACACACAGAATATGGTTCAGGGAGCTTTGAAAAAAACCATGAAATAATTTAAAGCTCACGACTTAAGGGAGGACAATGAGTGGATACATCTGCGACATTGTGATTGATTCTGAGCCATAGCACCTAACGCTTTCAGTCACTGGTTACTGTATTCGCGAAGACTCGAATTAAGTAGTCTACATCTACTGACATGACCAAAACCAGCAATCAGTGACCGAATGAACTTATTCCATGTTTTAGTTTGGCAGCCTTTCACTCTCTTCCATCCTATTCCTATATCAGCCAGCATTGCGCATCAAAGCAGATGGTGGTTATGCATACGCAACACATGTCCCAACCATCTCAGTCAATGAAGATTCACAACCTCGACGACTGGTTTACTACCTTCGCCTAACACTCGTCATCTAACCTCGTTATTGCTTACTCGGTGATCCTAGCTAATGTGGGCGATGTTTCAAAGACACCAATGGCTAACAACTGATGACCTTCGAATGTCATCTACCTTTAATGGCCACATCTCACACCCGTACAGTAAGACAAAGCGAACTGTTGCGCAGTACACTCTACCTTTCGTTGAGAGACAAGTATCTTATCTACACCATAAGTGATTTGAATTGGCGAAAGCCAAACGAGCTTTCTGAATTCGTACTGAGATTTCGTCAAAGACCAACTCATTAGGACTAATCAGATTTTCAAGGTAAGTGAAGTGGTCGATGTGCATAACTACTTCGCTTCCTATCTTTAGCTCGGGTGTTGACGAAGTCTAGTCATGGAGCAATGGTTTGCATTTAGAAGGGGAGATACGCATTCCGAACTTGGTTGTATTAGTGCCCATTGGCGTTAAAAGATTCTGCATCTTATCAACGTCATTGCGAAACACGGCTATGTCATACACATATTCTATGTCAATAAGTGGTTTCACCGGTAGGTCAATCCTTGGAAAGTCGGACGACGAGCGTGTAATTTCCAACAACAAATCGATTATAAAATTAAACAAAACGGAGACAGTGGGCAGCCATGACGGACACCACTTGAGGTTGCAAGTCTAGATGGCAGTTCGCCATATGCTCTGATACGAATAACAGTGTTTGAGTAAAGAGCCTTAACAAGATTTATATACTTCCGAGATACGCCTTTCAATAAAAGACACTGCCATAGGACTTCTCAGTCTACAAAGACGAACGACACGTCAAGAAAAATCAGGAGAATACGAGAACATAATGTTCAACAAATACGATTCCTATTTCAAGCTAATATATATCAGTTCTGTCGCGTAATTTTTCAAGGTGGTTGAAAACGTGGCCATTCGTGGATAGTCATCTGAAGTTGTTGACTCTCCAGTTGATTTTTGCAGTGACTCATTCCCAGAAGACATGATAACAATCAGCCTTACTCGGCGTAAAGATGCAGCAATGCAGTCATCCGCTGTAATAACTTGTGTCAGGATACATATCGGATACCAATAAACTATGCCGACTCCAAGCAACTCGTCATTAGGCTTCGGACTTTTATATCCCTCCAAACTGCGCTATTGTATACATGTCTTTTTATTATTATTATTCTGAAATTTGGTACAGAATTCACGCCAGTTTACAGGCATGGTCATTATGATACAGAAAGGTCAACTCATGCACAATGTATCCAGTTACGTATTTCACGCTCAAATTATTATCCTTGTCAGTTTTACCCACAGGAAAAATAACTTCTGTTAGGCATCATATTCCACTAATATTAATTATGCCAAGTATCAAGACTTTCACCAACGGTGTAGAATAGACAACGATATCTCTGAACGCCTTTTCAGCACACATTAAAGGGCTTGCCTATTCTATCTCTACATTTCACTAAAATTCCGTAGCTTCCGAGTATAACATACATATGAATGAAATATATCTGTAAATAATCTCGGCGAATGAAATTAAAAAAATTCCAATGTTTCGCTCGGTAAGCTGGTCCGAGCTTCTTAAGGGAAATAACTTAAATAAAAAATTATCGATAAATGTAAACAAGAGGTCAATTTTCAATTACGAATATCCAGTAGCATATAGAGCATGGAAATATTACGAGTCATCGTAAGTGAACTAATGTTGAATCATTGTAGATGAAGTTTGGACCAGATTGCCGAGTGAAACGTTAGAATTTCCTTTAATTTCATTTGCTAAGATTCTTAACAAGTGTATTCCATTCAAATGGTTAAAGTAGATTGTATTTTGACAGGCAGAATCAGTTTATGAGGACGTTGACTATTAGCTCCAATAGTTACCAAGGAAACAATACGTGCTTGAAGTTTTGGAACACTCGTAAGCAATGGTTATAAACGGCGGGTGATGTGGATCAGTAGAATTCATTATTTGTTTTCTTCTAGATCCTAAGGTTTACAATCACTTTATACCTTTCTTTCTACTTGACTTGAATTTCTCGTCTTATCACTTCGACTATTTAGGCACTCATCATGATGTGTTGATATCGTGCGGCGAATGAGGTTGATATGCATAAATAGAATGCAATAACACACAACCCCTGTTCGTACTTCTTACACGTTGTTTAAAGTCAGCTTTGACTAACACAGAAAAAAGAATTGAAGGTAGTTTCCTAATAAAACTTTGTATTTTGACTGACTGACAGATGAACAAACTCAAAAATAAGAAAGCGGACGAAGAATAAATGAAGTAAAATGGAAACGAAAAAAGTTCTATAGTCAATAATTATTAGTGAGAGCCCAAAGATGACATTGTCAACAATCATTTACATATGTACTATCATTGTTCTGTCTTATTTCAGTTCGTATGCGTGAATTATTTCACAGTAACTTAAAAACGATTGAATGTAGATGCATTTGTAATTATAATTGCGAATTTAACATGATAAAAACTCAATAATTGCAAATAAAGTATAAATAAATATATGGAGAAATATGTACACAAAATGTGAACCGGAGAATGCGGTCATAAAAGTGATCAAACGAGCAGACAAGAGACGAACGAAAAAATAAAGTACATGGAAGTAGTAAGTTATTTTAGTATCACGTATTGACTCATTTATTTTCGTATAGTGGAAAACTCAAAAGAAATCACTGAATAACTAGTAACTCGTTATTCTTCATATATGGGCTAGGGTATGTTAGTCGACAGGAATAAGGTCAATGAAATAGGGAGGGAGCGAAGCATATATATATATATATATATATATGTGCAAAAGGCAAAATTTAAACCATACATGAGTATAAATCGTCTTGAAAATTTCATGGTGCCAACTCGACCTTATCCCCCCCCCGAAGAGACGGGCAAAGAAAGCACATTTATATATTAGTGTATAAATACTATAATACAATAGGAGACATAAAGAAATAGGGAGGAGATAGCCTATTCGATTATGCACGGAAAGCAAGTGAAACAACGATACAGTAGTTCGCAAATAATGATTCTAACCAAAGTTGGCAATAACAGAGATAACAATTGTGAAGATAAAAACAAAATTACCTGCTACAAACGATTTAAAAACATCGGTACAGCATACACAAAATGTATTTCTAATGTCTTCTTTTTTTACCAAAGAATGGAGTGAACATACTACTATGTACAAGGAGGCACACTATTAGAGATAATACAATATCTCGCGTGTGTTAAAATGAGAACTTGAGGAAACAGTGAGCAAAATGGAAGATAATTTTAAAAAATCAGGATAAATAAATACATCCATATGCTGTTTTTTACTTTGCGTTTTGATAAATTCATGAAAGTGAACAGACAGTAAAAGCAAAAATCATAACACCGGCGTAAAATTTTCCAAGAGGTTTAGAATGAAACAACCTAAGTCCAGGAGAAAAAATAAGTAGGTTTAAATTTTGCGCGACCTTCAACTTTAGGTGGTAAAGTTCTGGAGAGACACAGATGAAGTTGGCAAACAGATGAAAAAAGTAATATGATAGGCAAAATATAAATAGAGGGTAGGAAGTGTATATGATGGCTACAGACAGATGATTTTGAAACGCAGTGAAATATTAAAACAACAATAAAATCAGTGAAGACATACATGAAGAAAAACCAATGTGAATATGCTCATACTAATATGAGAAATCAAAAATACTTAATCAACACGCATTACAATTACTACTGATAGTATACTGTTTACATTGCTCAATGAATTGTTATTCGGTCAAAAATCATGGGAAAAATAGAGAACCCCTATTAAAATTGATTATGATGAAAACTGTTTACGTGATAAGAACACAATACAGGAGAATAGATGATGATCAGTAAACTAATAAGGATATTAAGCATTTTTCTGAAGTGATTAATATTCTTTTTACAAAGGCACAATGAGAGAAAAAAAACAATCAGGTGAATAATCCACAAAACATTAATTAACAGTTGTAGAAAATGAAGTATTCAGAAGGTCGAATACAGTATTTTAATAGATGTGGGTTTATCATCCATTTTTTCAGGATAAAACCAACTAGTAAAGGTTCATGTATGTGAACCGGACAGAGTGAAGAAGGGTGGTGGACAAATTCACTGTATATTACTTGTGTCGACCTAGTTAGTTAAATGTGATAAACTTTGAATGAATAAGGGAAAATAACTTATTGCCTACTTTATTCAAGATAGATAATGACGAATAAATGTGTAGAAGTAAAGTGTAATCACTAGAAACATACAATGGATATGAGAATAAAGTAAATACAGAGATACCTCAAAGAAACACAAACTCAGTTTATCATTTACGAGATTTCTGAAGCAAGAAACTCTCTCCACTGGCTGAAAGGAAAACGAGAATATCACTCATCAACACCAAGACATCAAGAAAACGAAATCGTCATATATATATATATATATATATATATATATATATATATATATATATATATATATATATGGAAACTGCTGCCCGAAAAAGTGACACCCCTCTGAAAAATGTGAGAATCGAGCACGTAAGAAATCACCTGCAAGTGCCAAAACACAGAATAATCAAGGAGAGTATAAGTACAGTAGGAAAACATTTGTGATCGTTTTATAAGGAATCGCAACACGTAGAGACACGCATCAATGAATATTGTGTCGAGTGAGGGGAGGGTAAGAACTATGAAAAGAGAACAACAAAGATAAACACATTGGACTATTATCTTTATCCGTGTTTGTATATGTACCATGCACCGTTTAGATAATAAAAGGCAACTACTACTACTATTATTAATATAATCAGTAGTAGTATGTTAAATATTTTAGTTTGAAAATGAACATGATAACAGCGTGATAGTAGTGGTAATCACCAATATAGTAACAATATTATATGTGTAGTAATATTATGTGTGATTTAGGGAAGAAACTATACACAGTTTTATTGCTTATTTATGCTTACAATGATGCCCACCCAGTGACGCACGCACACATATGATATATGTAATAATACTTAAAGATTACACAGGGATACGTGACAAGATTGAATGGAACAATCGATTACAAGTAAAATTTAACTAAAACCAGGGCAAAGTTGTACGGACAAATAAACGGGTGCATGCTATGCACATAGATCTTAATACACCTTACTTCGAAACGCATACAAATATACAAGCAAACAAGCATACTCGCTAATGCTTGTGTGTGTGGAGTGGGCATTAGAGTCTGCTGAATGAATGCACTATGATGTCGTCACTTGTAAGGAATAGTGATATAAAAGATATGAAGACTCCTTTAAAAAGGGAATATAACATAAGATAATTAAGAAAAAGAAACTAACAAGTTCACGAATGTAGGTAAATAAATAAATTACGGGTGAATTGTGAATTCTTATCAGTATGTTTGCCCATATTGTATGTACTATTCGTTCGGAGGGCACATGAAAAACTGCGGTCATATCGTAGCTACGAAGAATATCATAGAGAATTTTGATAATACACTGACGTGCATTGCAATAATGCCGTAGGTTATTAGAAAGGTGGAGCAGTAGTCACAACAACGGATGGTGAAGGTGGTAGTTTAATGTCCTGTTTCGAAGCGAATGTTAAGTAGGATGCATTTATCATTGACTCTTGATCTGAATGATGATGTTGATGAATACACTGTGTAAAATTGGCATTAGGAGAGTGTTTGTTACTAGAAGCAATAAACATACTATTTGCATTAAAGCTGGCAACAGAAGTATTCGTGGCGGCCGTTGAAACTGTAACAGTACTGCTACTGCAAATAGTACTACTAACGGCTAAGGTATTTATTCCTGGACATGTAGGTAAATTAGATATTGAAGTGGTTGCAGGTGCAGAAGAGCTTCCATGTTGTTTTTGTTGTCCTATTTATGAAAGTGATGATAAAGACAGTTGAAATAAGATACACAGTTGTGTTAAAATGGTTGTTATCACATGTCTATATCAAAACAAAGACGTTATAGAATGAAAAATTTTCTTTTAGATTAATTCTCATCAGGTTCTACAATTATGAGTTCAAAATTGCTGAGTCAAACAAACTCCTTAGATATAAAGGATAATTGGATATATTTTTCCTTTTGTTGAAATTTTAGCATATAACTATTTATAAGATATATTATTGTAAATGATTGATTCATACTCGTCGCATGACCTGTTTGAATGAAGTGAGCTAAAATTGAACTGTGCATACAAAAGAATACGATCAACCCCTTCTCTTATTATGGCCGATCTAAAATCCAGCAGGACTATAATGTGGGGACGAATCAATAAAACCGCGACTTTTCATCTCAAGGTTATTGCTCATAGTTTGGTTGACAATGTTGACGACCTATCAAACGCTCGCTAATTTCCAGGAAGACGTCATCGTTAGCTATTTACAGGAGACATTTTCTTCGAAGAACATGTTTATAGGATTGTGGTGCGTCTATGCACTTGGACAAATGCTCAGAGAAGAGTGACAAACTAATATTCCGATGTCAATGGTCGCCTAGCAAATGTCAAGGTCGCCCCTACATTATAACCCTGCCTAAGACCCAATAAGCTAACCTCAACCTTACTCATATGATGACGTAATTGCAGTAATGAACATATAGCTTTTTCTCATTACGTGTATTTCTATAACTCATGTTTATCTTATCCAAATACGATTTTCTGTATTTCCATACTATTAATAATAATAATAGTCAAGTATGCACCTTATAAATTTACATATTACCCAATCTACTCTTCTAATTCCAATTTACTTCGTAACCTTCTTAAAACTAGACAAATGAATTGATTATAATTCTTCCTACTTATTATTATTCATTCAATGGTGTAAAGCCTTGCTTAGTTGATATCAATTTAAGTAGAATTCAGTCTTTGACTAATTTCATTTATGTTACCCCCCTCTCCCCCCCGCCCTATATCACTCACACATAATAACCCTATAGGGAAAAAATATTCAATTATTCTTGATACCTAAAGGATGTGTTTACCTCAGCAATTTTGAACTCATAATTGTAGAACCTGATGAGAATTAATCGAAAAGAAAACTCTTCATTCAAACGTCTTTGTTTTGGTAAACGTAGGAATCTTTTAACAATTAAAATCTTGCGGGAAACATATACATACATAGAAATTTATTTGTAGTGATGATATTGCTACAATATGCAAATCAAAGAGTCAGTCAGAGTAATCATGAGTGTAGTTAAAGGAAATGTCAGTGGTCGACACTTTCCTGTTATCAAACGTATCTGGAAGAGAAACTGGACCTGTGAAGTTGATTGTAGGGCTCAAGAGACATCTGATTGGGGCTGGTAACACACGGAATTTTTGTGAGTATTTTGAGTTGAGTAAGCCATACTTTCGGTAATTACAATCTGTAAGGCAAGATGAAGTGTGCTCTCTATATAAATATGACTTTCTAATCATTCTCTATCGCTGTAAATGCTGGCTGTCTGATGGAAACGTCTAACTTTCATCGTAATATAATACAGTTGGCAGTACAACTAAGTTCTTGGATTTTCAGTTTTTCATTAATGGTAATCTCACCGCCCTACAACCGACATGCCTGGTAAAACAATTAAGTAATTCAATTACGAGCATTATCAATTTGTTTATCTCCTTATTTACAGCATCTTTTAAACTTCGAGGGATTAATCTGTGTTAAGAAAACAGGATTTGTCAACGTGTACTCCTTCAGGCAATCTGGTAATGATCGATTAATAGTAGTTCCAATTTATTCTTTGAAACGTGAAAGAGGACACCATAACAAATTATTTAGAGCTCCTAATACAACAAACAGAGACTTTATTATAGAAAATCAGGCGCAGATCTTCCAATGCAGTCTTACTGGATAATTATACATTGAACCTTGTGACGGTCTAATCACTGGTATTCATAATTCAAGGCATAAGAAACAACTAAATCAGATCGACTGATGTGCTTTGTAGATAGCTAAAGATATTAGTAAATTTCAACTGCGTCAAACAAATAAGTATGAGTTTCAAAGATGTCGTTTCCACCTCGTTTCTCATATGGAGGGTTGTATCTTCTAGCGAGTGTTAGTTACGCAATCCTTGTTGTTTCAGGTCTGGGTTCACTGAATAAATTGATGTTTTAAGGTATTAATTACTACAACTTCTCACGCCGCAGACCCTTAGTCAGCTGATTTAAGACAGAAAGACGAATTTGTTGTCACTCAAAAGTGTTCGTAGTAATCTCGAAAATTTGAGAGGAAAGTTGTCAACGGGCTTGGGTATGTCACGTAAATTTATTCTTTATACTGTAAGAATTAAGTTTCTTATTTCTCAGTGATTTACTAACATTCTTATTGATGCGCATCTAAAGCTGATACGTAGAAGAGAATAGCGTATTGATGTTCATGGATCGAGAGTAATTTAAACGTATCAGAGAATTCCTAGAAGTGTTGCATTAAAATCACTTTGGAATCGATAAGTATATCAATGAAGATCTGATTTACCAACCCGTAAGGTAAAGGTCAGCCAACCATATTGTTACAGTCCAAACTGAATATGTCAGTCGACGGAAATAAATGAATAAAAGACTACTAATTCCAAACGAGACCGCCGGAATAAACTGAATAGCAAAAAATTTCACGTCTACATAAAGTAGGTGTCAATGATTAACTGTTGGGGATGCTAAATTTCCAGAAATCACTTGGTATGTTTATTATTTTTGCAATTTATGTAATTTTGAATTTCCCATCTTCGTGCCAAAAGCGCCCATTATTACAGCTACTGTTTTTCACCTCGAAGGACCTTAAACTTCGTTAAGTCGTTTACTCTTTTAGCACACTATATTTTGTGACACTATTAAGGACAATATTGTTGTATACACACGTATGAAGTGATTGCTTTTTATTCGTCCTCCGGATGCTTATGAAATTACATATTTTCCTGCTCGCACTGAACCTCTTGCTTTAGTTAGCTAGGCTGAGGCACAGAGGATAGCTTAACTCCGTTCAGTGTCATTGTGTCGCTCGTCATTACTCTCATCTCGTTCGTATCAAGACATTATTCAAATTCCGGTAATCTAGCATTAGAATAATAGTGAAGATAATTACATAAGTTGACAAAATTGGCCATTATATATTATTAAGAGAGCATGATGACATTAAAATGTGAAACATTTGACTAAAACTTCGAAATATATAGTCTACACTTAGGAAAATTTGGAATTCAAGATAAGAGATATGACCAACTTTATTCAGAACCTGTTATTAAATAGCTTATAAAAATAGACTTCAATATTCAATAAACATGTTGTATCAGGTATTTTCATTTCAGTTTCCGTTCATTAATCGGGTAAATAATACACAGTGAGTGTGATTTCCACAGACAGTTTCATTTCAAACCTTAACTTTAACAATATTTTTGTCCTCATCTGAAATGCCGGCCTCTGCTCCCTGGTATTTACATGCAAGACTGTTGGGGGTAACTTAATACGCTTCAGATGAAATATTTATTAAGCAGAATAGAAAATATCCGGCAATGCTACATGCGGAACAACTAATAAACATTGAAAACACTGTGAATAGATATGGCTTATGTAGAGATGATAGGAAAAAAATCCAGACACAAAAGGGTCCTTTTTGAAGTAACAGAAAAAGAAACGATAGTTTAAATATGTGCATTTTAACCATTGAATTTCCTTATTTACATCATGGACTTATGATAAACGGACAATCACCGAAACCCAGGAAATATAAAATGTTTTGTTATAGTGTACAGATCCCCAGAATTATGTATACATGAGCTGGATAAGAGTCGAACCTAAGACATATAAGGTACATTTCAAGCACTTAACTTTCAAACCGCAGAGTTCACAACCAGAAGTTTACCTTACCAACCTCAAGAAGCTTCAAACTCGAATGAAACAACTGTCAAATACTTCCTAGTTTTCACGCTATCGTGATGTGAATTACAAGATAGAATTTAGGGACAAATAAATGTGAATATGAATAAAATGCGCATCTGATAATTCAAATAATATAAAAGTGAAACTACCTTCATCGCGACGTGTAAAGAACCGATGAGTCAGAGCTTCCTCTGGACGAATACGAAATCGTGGCTCATACACTAGCATGCGTTGAATTAAATCTACAAACTTATCATAATCTTCAGGTGAATGACCTTGTTCTCCACGGCGACAACCTTTCGGTCCACCGATATCTGCTCCAACAACTGCACGTAACGTCCTTGTTCCAACACCAGAGAATTTACACTACAAAGATTGTGAGCATTTAAAAAAAAACTTAAAAAACTGAATATATTAGAAATAGATTCTCAAAAATTAATTTGCAGAATTTTCTTTTCTGAAAATTATTTGTAAGAATATGAACTCAATGATTTTTGTGGCAAGAACGTCCATAATTATGCCTATTCTTCATATTACCCACCAAAGAGGAAGTTTTAGAACCTCGTCTAATTCGTCTATGGTGTAGCAGACTATTATTACGTAAGCCTGTTACATAGTTGATTTTTATTGTATGAAATACTGAGAGAGATGTCCACTTGATTCATTCATTCCTCATGCCTTCCTTGCAGGCTTAACCTTCAGGGAAGGGAGGTGTAGACCACAGTCGGGATTATGATATTTCCCTGTATCACTTGATAACATTGCTGAATACCGTTTAGTATATATTAAGTGCAATAAACTTTATAAGACATTATTATAGATGAGACTATATTAAGGGTTGGTTAAACAAGAGAATAGGGAGGTTAAGCGTTTCAGTCGACTGTAATCGCTCAATTAATTCACAGATCTTAATGGATCAAAATAGTCCCCATGGAAGATAAATCAAGGAAGTATGTCGTTTACAATGAGAGCAACACTCAGAGGTAATTGTATTATATTACGAATTAGCTATTGTTAAAGAAAGCAATCCATTAGAATCCCAAAACATATTAGTATAGTAACATCCTTAGAATAAAGAAAGTGGGTTAGGTACCAAACGTCTTAGAATGAGATGATACGACTTAGAGATTCGAAACTGTAGGATTGAATAGTACTTTGAATTCATACTTTACTAAATATTACTCAAGTACTAAGAACTGATTAATGTATTCAGGTTTGAGATACAATTTATTTGTATAAGGCCATAGATATCCTATCTAACTGACCGAACCAAGTAGTAATTTTCTGCGTCACGAAAAGTGTTGAGTATTTTCGTCTTACTTTATCAACTGAATTTCAATTATCACTAGTTATCTGTAGTCTTCCACTGTAAATAATCAGTAATAAGTGAAAACTAAACCGTAATGTATAGCAGAAAGTCCTCAAGACATTACGTCACACCGAAATGCAATACATTACTCGTCTATAAATGTGCCTACTAATTAGTAGTATGAAATCACATTCACAATTTGTTTCTAAACGGTCATGTGCATTTAGTGAATTTCGCAGCACCAACTAACACATTCAATCTGAGGTGAACAAATATCTATATGATAATAAAGACCTCATTTGATTGACATTCACCCAAAAAGTCACAGGTTCGATTCCCACTTCACTATCTGCTTCGAAATAGATGACCGGATAATGTCACCAGCCTTCAAATTTAGTGTGACCTGGAGTAAGGGAAAGACGCACCTAGTGAATGGACAATATGAGTTAAAATATTTAAAAAAAAAATCACTCACTTCATAAGTACACTCTTGTTTAGCCCAAATACGTTTCGGTTTATAAAATACAGTCCCAGATGTTGACAATAATACACCAGTATTCAATTTATCCGGCGTATAATTACCGGATGTATTACAAATATTATTACTATTATCACAGTTATTTGTTGCAACGTTACTGCTCGCCGAATTTTTTGAATTTGTACCATTACTGTTATTTTTGTTAGCTACGGAACCACACATCGAATTAGACGTGATAGGGTATTTTGGTGAAGATACAGTAACAGTAGTATTTTCACTAGCTATTGTAGCTGTAGAAATCACTGTTGATAATGTACCATAGGTAGTTGTTGATACTCCTGCTGATGCTACTGGTGTTATCACCGTTGTAGTGAAAATCATGGAAGCTGGATTAATATTGGTGACAGGACCAGACGTAGAAGTATTGACTGCGGTCGCCGTTGTTGTCGTCGATGTACATACATTTGACGCATAATTCATCACAGGGATACATTCAAAAAATGTGGATAATTTGGGACTAGCTTCAATCATATACACTGGTGGGAAACCAAGTACTTCAATAATTTGTAAAAGTTGTTCAAGCTGATGTGTAGAAAAAAGGCAAAGAGTGAAAACAAGACAATAAATAAATAGAATTAACAGATAAAATGGTAGAGGTTATATATTAGTATGCATGACCTTCTATTTAGGACTGCTAGTGATAGTGTTAGCACAATGAATTACTCATCTGGTTCTTGACCAATCAGCCAGATTGTCGTGCTTCTGTGTAGGACTGTATGGGAAAAATAGAATAAGCTGTAATCTGCTAAATTAAGCGAGGGAGTAACCTCTAAGACGCAATACCCACCTCGCACTTGTAACATATCCCCAACATTGTAAATGTTCACTCAGTTGCAACTAGTACGTACGGTCATTCTTCTATCGATGGAAGAGTGAAATGATGAAAATTAGAGCGCAATTTATGAAAAAGGTTTCTATTCAAGTGCGAACTTAAAAAAATATTTGATTTTCACTCGATATGGCTGAGTTACACTGAAATATTCATAGTAGGGAAAAGAGATAACTCCAGATATATTAGATTAAATGTTTTTGAATACTACAACACACCGGACTTAAATAGAGGACGCAAATAGCCAAAAATACTATATATCTAACAAAATTGAATACAGAAGACATTAAAGTAGATCATGATCAACCAAACGATAGAAAAGTAAAGCGAAGAAAGAAAACATTGAAGATTGTACAACGCATAGATATAAAACACACATTCACAGTCAGCCAGTAGTAAATAACACTGGACAAAAAGTGAGCTAAGTCAACTTATTATACGACAGAAGAGCCGTAGATCAAATTAACGAGGTTAATATTCGTATATAGCTTAACAGGAACGGATCGAAAGGCGTTGATAAGAGAATAATCAAACTTAGAATCTAGGAGATAAAAAGTTATTAAATCTGCGCCACCGTCACCGATTATTGACAATAAATTCACCCAATGTTTATTACCGTTTATCGCGATTATCGTTCTAACTTTAAATAGTAACTCGGCTGATATCAACAGTGAATGACATCATGGACCGATACCATATTTTGGTCAGGTCGCCTCTTGTTAGGGTTCTCGCGAAATAAATTACACCTCGATACCTGCTAGCGAACGTATGGAAAGCAACACAAAAACCAGTAAGCTAAGCTATTCTTAGTGCCCCAGTCCAGCTAACTAGAGAGAGAAGTCCAAAGTCAGCAGAAGCTTTTAATTCAACAGGCAGCCCGGTAACGGTGCGACAATCACACATCTCATGCGTATATATACAAAAAGAGAGAGCGTTCTTGAAATTTTACAAATAGCGTACTAAAATAAACAACGAACCAATAACATTTAGCGTCTCACTAAGTGGGTAACACGAACTGAAGGTGAAAAGGAAAATTTCTGGCGCGAAAGTTTAAATTTACACAAATAAATCAAAAAATAACAGGTTTACCAAGAGAAGTCTGGGGATCTGACATCCCCAACAACTCTACTTTACTTTTACCCTACTCATACACCAACCAACATCGTGTAGTGAGGTAGGCAACGCGTAGTTGGGAGTCCACAATACTTAACATAACTAACTCAGTCGACAAAAGATCAAAACCGTGTCAACTGATTTATCATGATACGCGAGTGACACTATGGAGGTACCTACATTCAAAGACTTACAGCCCACACACATCTATTTTCGTAGCCAATGTTTTAGCCGCACATTAATAAAATGCAGTTTACTCGTCCTCTGGTTGGTCTGGGAAAATGTAACGATAACTTGCATATATATATTTTTATATTATTTGCCACCATTATTATGATGTATCGTGACTGAATCATTTAATTATTGATCATTCAGTCTGATCATTGTGTCTGAACAGAACGATTAAGTAAAGACTGAAACTAGTTACTAGCTAACGAGTCGCTCAAAAGTTCAATCGGCCACCACGCACTCGCCTATACTGCAAGTGACTCAAGGTAGCAAAAGCCAGATTTCATCAAACACCAATTCATTAGGGCTCATAAGACTTATAAAACTAGTGAAGCGGTCTGCTGATGTGGGCGTTAAAATAACTTGTCATAATTATCATGTCTAGCATTTTGAAGGTAGTCAGTGAATTTCTTGCAGAACATATCTTTTACTCCCCATGAGTTGCAGTCGGTGGGTGCAGAGGCAGAAAAGACAATGAGGTATCAGTGTCCCATTCTTTCCGATTTCTTACTGTACCATTGAAACGGACAGCGCATAAGCGACAGCCAATAGGAATCCATTCAACGAGTGCCTATTCCGCTCTCAAACTTAGTCCTATACCTATGCCAAGGCTGCAACGACTTATAGACCAAGAGTAAATCGCTTTGGTTACTTGTACTGGATAAGTGAAGTCAAGTGAATGACCACGCTAGGATTATTTATACGTGTTTTGGAAACACAGCATACAACAATAGTAGGTTCTAGTGTTAGGTAGTGAGCCACGTTGACCGATTTAACATGGGGTTCACACATCGAAAGCCTCGATATAAGATTTCAGGAAACCTTGGATAGCATTCTCTTAATCAAAATCATTAACATTGGTGGCACCAGTAGAAGTGGGAGGAAGATTAAGATTGGGAATGGAGATAGAGGAAGCATTACGAAGAGAAGGAAACTGTTTGTGAACAAAGCGATCTCGAGTGGTGTTAAAAGGATTACGACTGTTATTAATACTGGTCGCGTATACAGTGGGATATTATTGAAGCAAATGAAAAGGACGCGGTTCTCATTAAAAATAACTTAGATAATAAAGCCCTTGGTTTTGGATAGATTATAACTTAATAATTAAATTGTCACAGTGCTGACTGTAGGAAGCAGGCAAGCCAGAACATATTAAAGTCTTAATACTTTTTACCAAGTGCAGCTGCCATTTGGTGTGATAAGGTTTACCTATCACGATGACCCAGTCGAGCTATCTTCGTTGGAACATTTTCGTTGTACAACGCAAGGCAGGTTGGTTAAAGATAGATAGACTAAATGCTATAAAATAAAGGTCTGGAGGGAAAATTATACTACGATTGTATAGAAATGTGTTTCACATGTGCTATCATTATCAACAGAGATACTATTCTGTTTGTTATATTACAGTAGATCTGGATTCAAACCTAAAATTAATGATTGAAAGTCAAACATCTTGACCACTGAGCCACGACAGCAAGTAATCTATTTATCCTCTAATGTTCATTACCAGAATTTCCTATGACTGTCTAAATTACGCTTCATAAGGTTATATCAGATACATATATTAAAAGGCAGAACAAATAAAATATGAGAAGGATTAACAGTATATCACACAAACAAACCTCATTTGCTCCACAAAATAATGGTTCACCAGTGTGCATTTCAACTAAAATGCACCCAAGTGACCACATATCAATACCCAGACCATAGTCCAAATTGAACAACACTTCTGGAGAGCTTAATGTACACAATAAAGAAATATAATTTTAAAGAAATAGGTAAATGGAGGATTTATTGTTATCATTATTATAATAGTTAGTCACACACATATACATCTTCATTTCAAGGAGGACAACGAGGCGAGTTTCATACCTTGATTGCAAACCGATTGAACAAACTAATGCACCCAATTCCTATAAATCTTCTTCAGAACTGCATTGTAATTCCAGTCGTAACAGTGAAGACTATGAATTTGAGTGATAAGTTCGAACACGGTGGGGAAAATCAGTTCCCCAAGGATTAATGGTAGGCTTTACAAACGGGTGTCAATTAAAGGATCAAATAGTTTCTTGTTGAATAGCTCCAAAAGTGGTTTAAATTAGCTATTACACTGAAATTTGGTTGGCAGAATCAGATTATAGCCCAGAAAAGCTGTATAAACATCAGATTGGTTATTATAGAGAGAACAACCAATGAAGACTTGGTTTGTAAGTTATTTATCAAAATTAACGGCAAGCCGATTCATCCTACATAATTAATTCAACTAATCAGAACAAGAGGACAAATCAAGTCAAATTCAGAAAAATGAATTGGCCAAGATCATAGTCTCTTTATTTTGTGTTGAAAAAGAGTTGATTCTGTAAGGGGCATATACCGAGTACATTTATTATTATGTAATAAAAATATTTATCAATCTACAATCTACCTAAAAATATTACAAAAATTATCGGCGATAAGTCAATTCATATGTACAATCATCAAGTTCGTATTAATCCGAAATAATTGCAACCACATATTCAGCATCTAACTCAAGTGAGACTGATTAATTAATTAACAATTTACATTGTTAAAACTATTGTTCCGTGACTACAATGGATGAAGCATATAACACGGGTTCTAATACTAGCCACAAAAATGAATCCTAGCAATACATTAAGGTGATCTGCGCTAGATGTGCATATAACCACAAAGACGAATCAATTTCAGTCTCGAATATAGAAACAACTGGACATCATAAATCAATATCAATACCACCTCGTTCCCACTAAGAGACTCAGAAGCTTTGTAAATGTGTTGGAAGCTTTAACGAAAAGCTACTGAGTTCAAGTTTTAGTAGGGATATTAATACGCTGAGATGTGACAGGTACATCCGACTGACGCATCCCGAGTAACACGAAACAAATTTCCAGTATTCGACTGCTGACTACATACTGCACTTACTAAATCTCTTGCTCCACAACCACATTAGCATTTATATACACTATCTCTAGTATACATTAATATTAAAACATACAATTTATTTTACTTTACTGAACAATTGAGGTTTTAAATTCTAACTTTATGATCAGGGAATGTTAGGGTAATATGACCATACTGAGCAAACTCTTACCAGATACAAATTCATGCGCTTAGGTCCCAACCACACTTTAGACATGAGATCTCATTATATTATCCTATTACTCAAACTGAATTAGGTAGAAAAACAGGGCTGAAACCTAGCAACGTCACCGTCCCGGGTAGCGTTCATATCTGTTTATCTGCAATCACGAAGTGTTGGTCGAACATCATTCATTTATCGACAACGTAGAACCGGGCACATAGGCCCATAGGTTCAAGTTGCTATACCACATTAGCACTACGAGATTAAATTTACAGAGGTAACACAACAACAGAATACAAGAGGGGAGAGTAAATTCGAGCATCAACCGATCATTGAGGGCTTTTCTTAGTCACATTGGCATATATTAATGAAAAGTGAGATGAATATATAGAACTAACTCAGTTAGTTAGAATTAAGTTGGGACACACACTAGCAGGACAATTATGAATGTAACGAGATGAATTTCAAAGAAATTGGAATGATTAGTGGTAATGATAATAGGGAATATGTTCAGAGAAGACAGAGTGAAAAGGTATGTATGAAAGGATACTAGAACTGAAGGTATCTAAGGAAATAATGAATAGAAACAGTCACCCAACTGTAGCTTATTTTGAGCAATGATATGTAACGATACGATAAGCATTAGAATATCATATAACTGAGATGCGTATTCGAATGCAAACAAATGAAGAGTTCCAATACGGAAAGACAATATCACCAAATAATAATAACTTACCGATAAAATCTTGACTGAATATATTGATAAACTTTCTCATGAACGTGACAAGAACTTCCAAAATCAATAACTTTGATAGCTGAACGTTTTGGATTCACTAATAGTATATTTTCAGGTTTTAAATCACAATGTATAACATGAACATCTGGCCTAGATAAAAATACAAGTGCAGCGCACAGTTGTTGAGCAAATTTCCTGGTTAAGTTGAGTGAGACACCACGATAATTCGTATTGCCAAGTAAATCATAGAGATTATAAGACAGTAGCTCAAATACTAAGCATAGATGTCCATGATAACTGAAATGTCTTTTTAAATTAACTATAGGAGAGCATGTGAAACAAGAAAGATAAAAAATAATGGTATGTGTATATACGGACGAAGTGAACCATAACAATTTACTTTCGAGAAGGCGAATGGATCGATATTACAGAGAGCATTCAAAAAATGGAGAGGAGATAGTTTAGGAACGCATCTAACCTATTTTAATATGTGAAACTAGGTTGTATAGTTAGCAACTGTATTATATTTGCATACATATTGTTTGCTTAACAATAACGTAAAAAGATGCAAATGGAATTTAGGTTCTAGTTGACGATTTGATGTGCGTTATGTGTTGTAGTCAGGTTAAAAATGACCATAAGCAATTAGCAGCTGTAACAAGTCTTGGATAAATGAATGCTTTCGTCAACTTTTATATCAGCTTTACACATTCATGTACCTGACCTCGAAGAACATTTTAAGTATGAGAAATATTGATACTACCCTCTTGCTGAAACTAAAATAGGTATCGAACCTGTGACTTAATGAGTCAGAGTCAAACGCCTTGATCACTGGGTCATCGCTCCACATTTCGATATGATTCAGCTATCCATGGGAAGTATTTTAACTTAGAATTATAATAAAGAAACAAAATGAGTCTGATGCCTAACCGTGATAACAGGTTTGAACTGATGATTTAACGATTGTATTATAGAGTTAACTTCATAAGAAGACGTGGACTCTTAGCACTATTATCTCCTGACCAATCATCTCCACAGTATATATGGTCTATGAAGGGTTTGTATTGTAGAATTTTGTAATTTATATCAGAGAATCATTATAGCTAGACAACCATTAACAACCAGAAGGCACTAAACAGTTGCTTCGTCCTAGTATGGGACTACTCAGTGGTAATACGTATCCACAATTTCACCAGCGACTGAATACAGGACGTTTAAACCTTCCAGCAATCACTTTAATTTTGAACCATTGAGTTGGAACCGAATGATTTACATTTCTAATAACTAGTGACTAATTTTGAGAGAGGTTTTCAGGGATTCTAGTTAGATGTGATCAATTGAATTCAATTACGTCGAGAGTAAGGTAACCACCCACCAATGGCATTTAATGTTGAATGTAAAATAATGTGAATTAAGTGGAGTTAGAGATATGAAGTCTTCAGTTCCAACACAATAGTCGGAGGGTTTAAAAACTAGCCAATAATCCGGAACTCCATGTATTTAGTCCTGGGTTCGTATTATCGAGCAGTTCCGGAACAAGAAGAAATAGTTGATTTCCAACAGTCGCCTATCTGTAATGTAACATATACTTACAGGAGTAAAAACTATATATGACGCACAAATAAACACTATATGACGTTTAATGATTGAGAGTGAAGTACACTCAATGAAAGACTCATTTCTCCACAACGCTAGTTAGTTTATAACACATGGAGAAGCGACATTCTCGATTTATATTGTGTCAAGTAAATAACAAAATAGAAATAGAAGTCAACAATATAGAGTGACGAGCTAGATAAATAAAGTCAAATTAAGATGATAAATCGATAGGTAGTGATCGATTGATTAAAAGAAATGATAAAAATAGGATAGTTTAAAAGTATTATTTTATTCTTATTAGAGAGCATATGAAATATAAGTGTACAACACTTTGTCAACAAGAAATACTACCGAGCAGATATGACAAAATGAAATTTCAACAAGTCCTTCACTTCAAGATTCAGTTACTCGTTCAACTTTCATTTGGTTTAGAAAAATTAACAAAAATAATTTAACCCGATAACAAAATAGATCAACAAAATACGATGTGTTCACTTAAGCACTAATCTTTTGACAGTAAAATATACAGTTGTTTTCTTTATCTGAAAGTGAAATTCAACAGAGACAGAGCGAGACTATCATACTTGAATGCTAATTAAACAAAGCAGTAATTAATAGCTACACGATTACAAGTTTTGCTCAATTTTTTTCAAGCATGAACTAGTGTCAGTAAAATTATTTCTTCGGAGGTTAATCATCAAATAACAACTATCCATTACCTTAGGTATTCCGACCGTACTGTAGATGTTGTTAATAGAGATTATGGTATGTCGATTTGCTAGATATTGATGAAATTACATAGGTAACTAATTTTTGTAAAAACGGACAAAAGGTTGACTAGCTCAGATTTTCGTGCATTGAGAGTGCTACAGCGAGTTTCAACTTTTCTGCACAGTATCTGAAATTCGGTCTATGTGGCTTTGTTTCCTGCATACCTACGTCGCTAGAGCTCCTGTGTTTCTTCTGCTGATTAGAATATCCAAAAACAGAATCCTATTACTTGATTTTTCTTCTCTTGCAAAGTTGATATCGTTAAAAACGCTGCTGATTGACTTATAAGTATTTTAGAGTGCATTTCTTTTCGAGACCAATAAATACATAATTTACATAATATATTCATGCTAGGTTTCCGAACGAATGATAATAATGACTAACAACACAAGAGCACAAAACAAAGTTAATGCTATCCCCAACGATCTAACAGTGAGACAGATATCCGACTTGAGCAGGAAAATACGATTCTACAAACAGCCAGAAGGATGAATAAACAAGAACTCATGCTTATATATGCAGTTAAAGTGTCCTTGAAGTGTTACAGAGAAAGCGTACCAAAAGAGAGAAAGGACCAATGAGGTCCTTCAAGGAAATCTAAACTGAAGGTAATAATGAACGCTTCTGGAGTGAAAGAGATTCAAATTTCTACAGAATTTAAAGATAATAAGTTTACCAAGTGATATCTGAAGATTTAGAATCCTAAGAGGTCGAAATACATGATTTCATTCTTGATAGAACTATAATTTCATTATCTTCTAACTTGAAGAAAGCACTAATAATGTTGTACAGAATGATAACGAAAGTATTGCAGTTAAAGAGGTCGAAATACATGATTTCATTCTTGATAGAACTATAATTTCATTATCTTCTAACTTGAAGAAAGCACTAATAATGTTGTACAGAATGATAACGAAAGTATTGCAGTTAAACCATGCACCTTAAAAAAATCGAATGCAACCACTGTGATAACCTCAACCCATATATCTGTATCTACCTATATTAGAATCCTAAGAGGTCGAAATACATGATTTCATTCTTGATAGAACTATAATTTCATATCTTCTAACTTGAAGAAAGCACTAATAATGGTGTACAGAATGATAACGAAAGTATTGCAGTTAAACCATGCCCCTTAAAAAAATCGAATGCAACCACTGTGATAACCTCAACCCATATATCTGTATCTACCTTATATATATCATTAGCATACTACAAAGTATTTATCAACAACTTACCAATATAATTAGCACCCACATCTGCAGCCAATTGTTCATTCGCTTGAAATATAGACATCTCACGTAATAACTTAATCTCAACTTCAGCCTGTTGCACAAAAGAACGTTTGTTTTTAATAACTTTAATAGCGACCTCTTCGCCGGTTAATTCATCAAAAGCGCGAACAACCTGTGAAAAAGTCAAAAAATAAATGAAAAAATTATTAGATTTAATATAGTCATGATGCAGATGTCCTCTGAAAATAATGATTCATAATGAATCACCTTACGCCAATAAAACTAATGCTCAAGATACAGATACAGCACAGGTTAGCTCAGAATGACTCACACAAATCAGACTTACATATACAACAAACGGAAATAATCATGTGACAACAATTACATAAAACTAAATACATAGTGTTTCAGAAAATTTTCAACTGTAAGGGGTACTAAATACTTTCATAAAACCAAATTAAAACATTTGGACTCAGAAGTGATATATACAAACAAAACGACCTAGATAGTATATATCGCCTTGACTTGATTGTCAGGCATTCATATAATGAAGTAATCGAACTGGAATGGGAAGAATACCCATTCCATTAGATTCTGTCATACCAGACAAGTTGTTTGAAGAGGAATGAAATCAGAGGCAGCATGCTAACGGTCAGAGTGCAAAGTCTTCAGACAACCACAATTTGTAGTGACGCTGTCGATTAAAAATAAGCACACTTCACCTTGTTCTACGAAGTGGATTTTTCGCCTCCTCTTAATTGGAAAATGTTTACATTTACGCTTGACTGGCAATAGTACCTAGTATGGAAATTGATGACGATAAAATTGCAAAAGACTAGTACACCATACAAGTTTCAACAGTCACGGAATATATCCTAGTTTTTGATAAAATATTAGCTGTTATTGGTAACGATTGATGATATTTAGCACAGTGAATAATTTTTTTAACTCATGTGATTGCTTTTATTAGTGTTGCATACTGAACTGAATGTTTAGCTGCAAAACTTATTGATATCCAAGACATCATTATCACCACAACCAGTAGAGGTACAGAGAACAAAAATCCACTAAAAGCAGTGTGAAGTTGTGAACATGAACTGACTAGGACAGTTAAGAACAGTGTTAACACTAATAAAGGTGGTTCCTGAAACAGCAAATATCAAAAGATTACTTTTTATGGCGTACTAAAATTAATTTCATTGATACAAACAAAATTGTACATTGTTTGACTCATTAGAATGTAAACCAGTGGAATAACCCTGTGGCGTTACATAGCATAAATTGTGTAGAACTGAGTAAATAATGGGAGAGGTTTTGGGTGCTTAATCGACACTGCTCGAACAATTACAGATAATGAATTGTGGAAAAGATTACGACTAGTTTTTAATCTGGTCTTCAGATAAATACTGTTGTACTGATTGGTTTTATAAATGCTGGCCAATAATGATTTGCACACACTAGTCATCATCATCATCAGCAGCAGCAACGTAGAACCGGGCACAAACGTCTGTAGGTTCAAGTTGCCATACCACACGAGCACTACGAGATTACTGAGGTAACGTATAGACAGAATACAAGAGGGAAGAGTAAAGTAAAGACGTGCAGAAAATAACAATAGAATTCAAGATTTAGATGAGGATAGAGAGTGAATACACTTGAGCCACTGTGACCGATTCTGAGCCATAGTGCCTAGTGTCTCCAGCCATTTATTGCGATCATCACGCAGACCCCAACCACGTAATCTACATCTATTTACATGGCTTAGACCAGTAGTCAAGGACTTCATGGACTGATGCCATGTTTTGGTTTGGCCGCCCCTAACCTTCTTCCATCCTACTTCAGCCCTAGCCAACATCGCACGACGGGGTAGACGGTGGTCGGGCATGAGCAATACATGTCCCAGCCATTTCAGTCGATGAAGGTTAATGACCTCTTCGACTGATTTACCGTGTTTCCCAAGAACCTTTTGTCTAACCTCACTATTACTAATCCGGTTATTCCATGGTATACGAACGATGTTACGTAGATTCCTATGGTCAAATATCTGGAGTCGACGCATATCTTGACTTTTCATGGCCCACGTTTCGCAGCCATATGTTAAAATGGCGCGGACTGCTGCGCAGTACACCCGGTCTTTCGTCGAGACACGGATATCTCGTCTGCGCCACAAGTGCCGTAGATTGGCAAAGGCCAATCGAGCTTTCTGAATCCGCGCTGAGATTTCGTCAGACACCGACCCACCAGGGGTGATGAGACTTCCGAGATAAGTGAAGCGATCAACGCATTCAATTACTTCACTGCCTATAACTAATTTAGGAGAAGAAACAGGCCAGTCCTGGAGTAACATTTTGCATTTGGGAGGGGAGAAGCGCATCCCAAATATGCCTGCATTGTTACTCAAGGTGTTCAAGAGACCTTGAATGCTATGTGCGTCTTCACCAAATATGACTATATCATCTGCATATTCTAAATCGACAAGAGAGCCACCTGGAAGGAGATTAATTCCTGAGGAGTTAAAAGAAGTGAGAGAGATTTCTAACAGTACATCTATGATGAAATTAAATAAAAAAGGGGATAAGGGGCAACCCTGACGGACTCCACTTGAGGATGAAATTTCTCGTGACAATTCGCCATATGCTCTGACTCGACCAATGGTGACCGAGTAGAGAGCCTTTATAAGGTTAATGTACTTTTGAGGTACGCCTTTTAATGACAAACATTGCCACAAGACTTCACGGTCTACAGAGTCGAACGCTGCTTTCAAATCGAGAAATACAACTATAGTTGGGCGTTGGTACATATGTCTGTGTTCGAGGACTAGTTGAAGGACAACATTAATATTTACTTTTTAACTAACGTAACTGATTGGGATACACTGATTAGAACAATTGTTCGTTTAAATTTTACCTTGTCAGATATATATCAGTTGAATAGCGGTAAAAGTAAAAGCAGAAAACTCAAGGTCCAAAGGTGAAATCATATTGTCGCCTGTACAGGGACTGACGACAGTAAGATGTTTTCCTCCGACAATGACTATTATATCGACTCTGCTAAAAGACGCTGGCACTGAAAATGCAAACGTCACATTCCCTCACAAATCCCTATTTCTGCTTGTGATGCCTTAGAAGCATAGAGCTAAAACACATAAGACTACTTATCAAAAGACCGCGTGTGGTCAGCCTCACACAACTGTCTCTTGGACTCTGCAACCACCCTCCCAGGTCGTCAAGATCACTCCTAACTCAGTTTCCTTTTCGCGTAAGATTAGGAAAGGAACCCTTTCACAGTGTAGGCAGTCAGGAAGTGACAACCATCCTTAAACCTCTAACACCACTCGACATCACCGTCATAGACTTAACCCAGATTAAATGTAATGTATCAGCCCTTAAGTAGTTTATGAACTGATAACCGACCGATACTCTGAGCATTAAACAAATCAACTGAAAAGACAATAAAACAACACACTATGTCCGACGCGAACACTGCAAACTTTACCACTCGTGAAAATGTATAGTGCTCATAAAACATGGAGAGAGAGAGAGAGAGAAGACAAAAAATTATCGTAATTAATCGGAATGAAAGTAGGAGGATTAAGTAGTCTAATTCAATGAAGTCTACGTGTATCCGTTTATCTGTGATCCAAGCTACAGATTATCTGTTAGAAACAAATGAAAGTAAGTGTGTGTAGACATGTCAATATGTACATATATGTAAGTGCGCAATACCTATTTAGTGATAAAATACAAAAGAGCATTGATTAAGTACACATTTAGGGACGAAAATCACACACAAGTCAAGTACAGACAGACACACACATGACATAGTTAAGTATAAACACTTTATACATTCAAAATAGGTATGTTATCTCGTTGCATACCCACAGCACTCACGTAAATTTTATGCACTAACTATATAAAACTCTACACAAAGTACGTGTATATTGTTGAGTTGTAATAAGTGTTTTTCTCACAAAGAAACAATTTAATACGCTATTATTCAACTGACTAGCGCTGACTAGTGCATATATTGGTACTAACCAAATGATTCATCAATTATGTGTACATATTGTGTATATACAGCCATAGATGTACTACTAATATGGTTGTTCTTGCTACGACTGTATAACTGTGATTGAAATCTACTAATACTACTTTTAGAATCAAGGCAGCATAACCAGCCACTAATTGACGATTACTATTAATAATATTGCTACGATTTTCAGCAAATTATCTATCTGCCTACTATGTCGATCAATAATATAGAGTATATACTTGAATAGCGAAAAAAATCAAATAAATGAAATCGGATATATATATATATATATAATTCGATTAAATACTTAATCTTCTAAAATGACCTGTGATAGAGGGAATGATGTGACTTTCAAACACTGGAAGTTACAGGTTTGGGTTACGCTCCACTATCTATTTCTTCGTAGCCGCTCACCTGACGTGATGAATTAATCAAGTTTGATCAGTTTGGGGGACAGGTTTATTTAGGTTCTACGATGCCTAATAGGTCGGATGGAGAGTGGTAAGACTAAAGAAGCAAACTTAAGGTACTAAGATAAAGTTGTGCTGTTAGATGTATATGATACAGTGGTAGCAAGTTGTATCTCTTAGATCACTAGCATATACAATGACGCTGAATTCTGTAAATGGAAGGGTGTAAAAGAACAACCATGAAAACTGCACATCTCACTTTATCTCACTGATTTTTGTCAATGGTAGTAAAGCTTTTATAACTAGAAAGCTAACTTCCAGAACTCCTCACAAAATGGTAAGTTCTTGAGTCAATACTCTTGTTAATTGCTTTATTTTAGTATATTTCAAAAAGAACCATCACATGATGAGGACACTCGGAAAGTAACAGCTGTAATCATACCTCTAATAACTCTGATACAACTAAAATGTATCTTAAATCCGAGTGGACACAATTCAAATGAAATGTAGGAACTTACTTGGCCGAAGGTACCTTTACCAATTAGTGCCAAGATTTTATATCGATCATACCAAACATCACCGATACGTACGAGTCCATGATGAGATGGATAAGCAACAGAAGATGGACAAACTGAAGTTGGTTGTACTTGACAAGAGTATATTGCACATGTGGATAAAGTTGTTGTTGTGGTTGTTAAAGAAAGTCCAGTACGAAGACCAGAAACAGTGGTAACAACATTCGAGTAAGTTGATAGATGTGATTTAGAAGGATTACAAGAAGCCAAGGATGAGCCTGTACACATTGATATATGAACAATAAAAAAATATCTATCAAACAGAAAGAGGAAGTAGACATTTTATATTATCAGATTAAAAACAGATTACACTTTTACGAATGATGTAAGGGTGAGATGATTGTACAGTGGAGGGCATCACATAACAGCCCAAACAGAAAAGACAATTCATGAGCACAGTGGAATGACGCGGTGGTTAAGGGATTCAACTGTCAATCATTGACTCGCAAGTTGAAATTTCACGCCACCAACTTTAGTTTTGGCAATTGGATAACATCCTAGCCCTCATGTATAAAACATGATTGGGAACAGAAAACACGAATGGGTACTTTGTGAGTTACATAGCCTAATTCAAAAATTGTCTTGTATTTGAAACCCAGAATATTGTTAGCATGAACCGGAACTCGTAAAAATAAATCGCAAAATAGAAAATGAAAGAGGAGAAGGACCATATATTTCAGTGTTGAATACTTACAATAAATTACGTGTAATTACAGTTTTGAGTAAACCAAAAGTCCCTTAGCTAGGGATCACAAAGTTATGTCATTGACTTTCAGAGATCCTATTGACAGTGATTAAATGGAATATCTTTAGGTCCTTCAGGATTTTTGCGAATCGTCCTAACAATAAAGTGTCACTTGTTTTATTTTGATTTAATTCCATATCGCTGACGAACATAACATTACCCCGAAAAATTAACAACCTTGATATAAAAACGCTAAGCAGAAAAAACCATTTAAAACATTTTAACTCTGCTCTGAGAGTTGGAAGGTCTTCATTTCGAAGAGTTACGACGCCCCATGGTGAAAGTCGAGTTTCTTCGGAAGTCACAATGCCGAAACTTATTCTGACAACCAGAGTAACAATTAATATAGGTACATGGAATGTTCGCACGATGTGGAAGACAGGAGAAGCATCCAAATAGCTGAAGATATGAAAAGATACAACCTGAAGATACTTGGAATAAGCGAAACCAACTGGGTACAAGCTGGACAGAAAACATTAGCCTCAAGAGAATTGCTTTAATACTCTGGTCACGAAGAAGGAAATGCCTCACATACACACACAGACACAAGGAATAGCACTAATGTTATCCCATGAAGCACGCAAAGTGCTTGTAGGATGGAAATCTCATGGATCTAGGGTCATCAAAACATCCTTCAAGACAAATAAGGAGGGGGGTTACAATAAGTGTCATCCAGCGCTATGCACCCACCAACAACACCCACGAAGACGATAAAGGCCGGTTCTGTGCGAGGCTGCAGTCAAACATCGAGAAATACTCAGCCAATAACCCGACCATTCTGATGGGAGACCTAAACACCAAGGTTGGAACGAACAACACCGGATATGAAGGTATCATGGGACGACGTGGACTGGGAAAAAGGAACCAAAACGGTAAGAGGTTTGCAAACTTATGTGCCTTCAACACAGCGAATATAGGTAGCACCATATTCTCACACAAACGCATACACAAACCTACATGGGTTACACCGGATCACATTACGGTGAACTAAATCGACTATATCTACATCAATGTGAAGTTCAGAAGAACCATGCAAGACGTAAGAACAAGGAGAAGAGCTTATATAGCTTCATATCACCATCCGGTAGTGAAAAAAATGAAACTGAAGCTAAAGAAACACTGGACAACTAGAGCAACAGTATTACACAGTATTACAGTATTAATACAACCCTTCTTCGGGATACTAACAAACTCAATGAATTCCAAATACTCTCAACAATAAGTTCCGGGTATTTCACGATCTACTGAAAAAAGATGGAACTACTATGGAAGACAACTGGAAAGGGGTTAAGGAAGCAGTAACTTCAACATGTCAGGAGGTTTTGGGTGGGAAGGAGCACCATCATAAAGAATGGATCTCTGTTGGTACTCTGTAAAAGATCCTAGAAAAGAGGAGGAAGAAGATAGCAATTGATAACAGCCGAACAGCGGAGAAAGCTACAAGAGAAGGAAAAATGAGTCACACATAGGACACAACGAAGAGACTAGCTGGAAAATTCAGTAAGCCAGATCGGCCAATAAACAACAGGGATCGCAAATCAATCACTGAGATTTAACAACAATAAAACAGGTAGGTAGAATATTTTGAAGAACTCTTGAATAGACGATTCCCACTGCACCCACCTGTTGTTGAAGCAGCATCTATGGATATCCCTATAAACACCCAACTACCAACAGTCAAAGACATCAAAATGGCCATCCGACAAATCAAGAGTGGTAAATCAGCAGGGCCAGACAACATACCACCGGAGGTACTGAAATCAAACATTGAAGCAACTGCAAAGATACTCCACGTTTTCTTCACGAAAATTTGGAAAGAAGAACAAGTACCAACAGACTGGCAAGAAGGGTACCTCACAATCAATATCAAAGAAAGGAGATCTTAGCAAATGCCAGAACTACAGAGACATCACTCTACTTTCAGTACGAGGAAAAGTCTTCAACAGAGTGTTAGTGAACCGAATGTATGATCCAGTCGACGCCCAACTTCGAGATCAACAGACAGGATTACGTAAGGATCGATTGTGTGCCGACCATATCGCGACACTATAGTTCATTGTTGAGCAATCAACTGAATAGCAGTCATCACTTTGTATCAATTTCCTCTACTATGAGAAGACATTCGACAGCGTGAACATGAGAACATTATGGATTCTCCTCGACATTATGGTGTGCCCGTAACGATAATCAACATCATACAGAATTCTTATGACCAACTACACTGCAAAATCGTGTATCGAGATCAGCTCACAGAATCATTCAAAGTGAAGACCAGTGTCAGATATGGCTGTTTGCTCTGGCCCCTCCTCTTTCTGCTGGTGGTTGACTGGATCATGAAAACTACATCTCAAGGAAATCTCGGAATACAGTGGACAACACGGATGCGACTAGATGACTCATACTTTGCAAATGACCTAGCTCTTCTATCCCACACACAGAAACAAATGCAAGTGAAGGCGGACAATGTAGCAGCAGCCTCTGCATCAGTAGGCAACAAACATACACAAAGGGAAAAGCAAGATACTACGATACAAAACAACGAACACTAACCCAATTACACTCGATGGAGAAATTCTGGAGGATGTAGAAACCTTTACATACTTAGGTAACACTATCGATTAACAAGGAGGGTCTGATGCATATATGAAGGCACAGATTAGCAAGGCAAGGGCAGCATTTGTACAACTGAAAAACATCTGGAACTCAAACCACCTGTCAGCCAACATTAAGGTCAAAACGTTCAATACAAATGTGGAGACAGTTCTGCTGTATGGAGCTGAAACTTGGCGAACTACGAAAAGCGTCATCCAAAAGATACAAGTATTTATAAACAACTGTCTACGTAAGATACTTCGAATCCATTCGCCGGATACCATCAACAACAATCTTTTGTGGCAGAGAACATACCAACTAGCCTCCAGCCAAGGGAGAAATTAGGAAAAGACACTAGAAGTGGATAGGAGACACATTGAGATCATCAAACTGTGTCACAGGACAAGCACTAACTTGGAATCCCAAAAACCAAAGGAAAAGAGAAAGGCCTAAGGAATTAGAGACAGACATGAAGAGAATGGACAGCACTTTGGAAGGACTGGGAAAGAAAGGCCAGGACAAAGTTGATTGGAGAATACTAGTCGGCGGTCTATGTCCCACATGGGGTAACAGGCATCGATTGATTAATTAACTGGTGAACATGTCAAAGATTTGGAGAAAATAATCAGCGAATTGACCATGCTACGTCAATAGCTAACACAAAGGTGCATCTAATGGAGTGGTTCTTTTGCAACCGATTTTACTGTAAAAAGTAACTTGATTCGCTTTGAGTTACTTGGAAATGAACATCGCTCGTCAAAAATTAACACTGGCTGTTCTGCTTTATTCAAACAGTAAAAGGTCGCTTAATTACTAATATGTGTGGATTATTGCTCGATATAATAACTGATACGGTTGAACCAAGTTCATAGCAGTATTATCCGACTGGATCATTTAACTGAATTATTTACGTAGGGTTAAACTGACCATGATTAGAGTGTGTAGTGATTAGTAAATGAAGTGATGCCTTTCACTTTTATCTACTATTTATACTCTGGTGACCAAATGAAATCCCTACGGTGACGAATTCAGAACCCTGTTATTATGCGGTCTCCAACTATAGATAATTATCATTATCTGGTTGACTTTAACCAAAAAGTATGTATCTCCTGACACAGTTCAGTTTAAGAAGTACTAAACTCATATCGTGATTTTATTGGGTTGACATCAACCTTTTACAAACTTAGTTACACAAAAGCCTTGGTATAGAAGGCTACTGAATAGTTGTAGCAACAAATAACCGAAAGAGATGGAGAGGAACTCCAATGTGTAAACTAGTAGTTAGAAGCTGAACGTCTTAACCACTGAGTTGCCACTAAACATATAGATACTCATAAGATTAGATCCTATGCTGTATGAAATCATATATATATATAATGATCATGCATTAGTCAAGAAAACGAGCTAGTGAAACATGTACAATAATTACGATATAAACTACGTAGACGCTGATTAATTGTACTGTGTCCGAGTGACCAAAGGCTTCCACAAAGGTAGAGTGAGACAATACCATGGAATAAGATATTTAATATCTAATAAATAATGGCTTCCATATATCACATACTGAACCAATTAGTAGTGAGAAATACAAAACGCAATAGAGGCTAAACTATGGAAATTATGTACCGGAACTTCATCATCATCAGCAACGTAGAACCGGGCACAAACGTCTGTAGGTTCAAGTTGCCATACCACACGAGCACTACGAGATTACTGAGGTAACGTATAGACAGAATACAAGAGGGAAGAGTAAAGTAAAGACGTGCAGAAAATAACAATAGAATTCAAGATTTAGATGAGGATAGAGAGTGAATACACTTGAGCCACTGTGACCGATTCTGAGCCATAGTGCCTAGTGTCTCCAGCCATTTATTGCGATCATCACGCAGACCCCAACCACGTAATCTACATCTATTTACATGGCTTAGACCAGTAGTCAAGGACTTCATGGACTGATGCCATGTTTTGGTTTGGCCGCCCCTAACCTTCTTCCATCCTACTTCAGCCCTAGCCAACATCGCACGACGGGGTAGACGGTGGTCGGGCATGAGCAATACATGTCCCAGCCATTTCAGTCGATGAAGGTTAATGACCTCTTCGACTGATTTACCGTGTTTCCCAAGAACCTTTTGTCTAACCTCACTATTACTAATCCGGTTATTCCATGGTATACGAACGATGTTACGTAGATTCCTATGGTCAAATATCTGGAGTCGACGCATATCTTGACTTTTCATGGCCCACGTTTCGCAGCCATATGTTAAAATGGCGCGGACTGCTGCAGACAGACAGACAGACAGTCGCAACCTAGAACTTGGTACATGAGTACGTCAGTTCAAGTTGCCATGCCTCAATTAGCAGATAGAGATTAAATTGGCGAATCAAATCCCAGAGTGGGGAAGGTAGTAACAGAGTTAGTATTCATGGAAGGGAATAGAGACCGAGAAGATTTAAGAAAATATGATCCAGTAAAGAGAAAATTATGATAAGTTCAGAAATTTAGGATTTGGAGGAAGACAAGGAATGGATGCACCTGCGCCATTGCCAACGATTTTGAGCCATATCACCCAAAGTCTCTAACCATTTATTACGAGCGTCACGCGGACCCCAACCAGGTAGTCTGCACCTATTAACATGGCTCAGCCCAATTGTCAATGACTTCATGGACTGGAGCCATGTTTTGGTTTGGCCGCCCCTAGCTTTCTTCCAGCCTACTCCTACACCAGACAGCATTGCTCGTCGAGGTAGGCGGTGGTCAGGCATACGTAACACATGTCCTAACCACCTTAGCTGATGAAGATTTACTACTTCATCAATAGGCTTACCGTATCTACCTAGTACTCTATTCCTAACCCACGTATTGCTTACTCGGTGGTCCCAGAAAACACGAGCAATGCTTCGAAGACATCTATGATCGAATACCAGGAGCCTACGAATATCCTCTATCCTTAATGGCCATGTTTCGCATCCATAAAGTAAGACAGACCGAACTACTGCGCAGTAAACGCGTCCTTTGGTCAGTAGTCGGATATCTCGCCTACGCCACAGATGACGCAAATTCCAAAAAGCTAATCGGGCCTTATGTATGCGCGCAGAGATTTCAGCAGACACCAGACCGTCAGGGCTGATGAGGCTGCCAAGATAAGTGAAGCGGTCAACACGTTCAACTGCCTCACTCCCTATCACTAACTTCGGTGTCGAATCAATCCAATCCTGAAGTAACATTTTGCATTTGGGTGGGGAGAATCGCATCCCAAACATCCTTACATTCTTGTTTAAGGTAGTCAAAAGATTCTGCATTTTATCAGCATCTTCGCCTAAGAGGACTATATCATCTGCATATTCTAAGTCAGCTAGTTTATCTCCTGGAAGGAGGTCAACCCCGCCGAAGTCAGACGATGAAAATGTCAACTCTAAAAGTATATCAATGATAAAATTAAATAAAAATGGGGAAAGCGGGCAACCTTGACGAACACCACTTGAGGTAATCAGTTCTGATGACAATCTGCCATAAGCTCTCACTTGACATGTGGTGTTCGAGTAGAGAGCTTGTATAAGGTTAATGTACTTCTCTGGTACGCCTTTCATTGACAGACATTGCCACATAACCTTACGATCGATAGAGTCGAATGCCGCCTTAAGGTCAAGGAATACAACTATTGTTGGGCGTCTAAAAGTGTGTCTATGTTCTAGAACCTGCCGAAGTGTGAATAGGTGGTCTATGCAGCCACGTCCAGGTCTGAAACCACCTTGGTTCTCTCTAGTCTGCTCTTCACGAGCTTTAGTTAGGCGTCGAAGTATGATTGAAGCTAATATTTTGGACACTATATTAGTTAAGCTGATTCCTCGGTAATTGTCACAGGAGGACTTCTGTCCTTTCTTATAGATTGGAACAATTAGTGTTTGAGACCAGTCGGGTGGGATTACGCCCAATTCCCAGATTCTAGCCAGGATCCCGGTTAATCTCGCTGCGCAGTACACCCGGTCTTTCGTCGAGACACGGATATCTCGTCTGCGCCACAAGTGCCGTAGATTGGCAAAGGCCAATCGAGCTTTCTGAATCCGCGCTGAGATTTCGTCAGACACCGACCCACCAGGGGTGATGAGACTTCCGAGATAAGTGAAGCGATCAACGCATTCAATTACTTCACTGCCTATAACTAATTTAGGAGAAGAAACAGGCCAGTCCTGGAGTAACATTTTGCATTTGGGAGGGGAGAAGCGCATCCCAAATATGCCTGCATTGTTACTCAAGGTGTTCAAGAGACCTTGAATGCTATGTGCGTCTTCACCAAATATGACTATATCATCTGCATATTCTAAGTCGACAAGAGAGCCACCTGGAAGGAGATTAATTCCTGAGGAGTTAAAAGAAGTGAGAGAGATTTCTAACAGTACATCTATGATGAAATTAAATAAAAAAGGGGATAAGGGGCAACCCTGACGGACTCCACTTGAGGATGAAATTTCTCGTGACAATTCGCCATATGCTCTGACTCGACCAGTGGTGACCGAGTAGAGAGCCTTTATAAGGTTAATGTACTTTTGAGGTACGCCTTTTAATGACAAACATTGCCACAAGACTTCACGGTCTACAGAGTCGAACGCTGCTTTCAAATCGAGAAATACAACTATAGTTGGGCGTTGGTACATATGTCTGTGTTCGAGGACCTGGCGCAGGGTGAATATGTGCTCAATGCAACCCCGGCCAGGTCTGAAACCAGCCTGGTTTTCTCGAGTCTGTTGTTCCCTAGTGTTGGTTAAACGTCGGATGATTATAGTGGCTAATATTTTAGATACTATATTAGTCAAACTGATTCCTCTGTGGTTATCACAAGAGGATTTCTGTCCCTTTTTGTAGACTGGAACGATCAGCGATCGAGACCAGTCCGATGGGATGGAGTTTAGTTCCCAGACTTTGGCTAATATATCAGTCAACCTGCAGGCTAAAACTATACCACCATCCTTGAAGATATCGGTAGACAACATATCAGGCCCCGCTGCTTTCCCTCGTTTCAATTTACTTATGACGTTTTCAACTTCACTGAGAGTTGGGGGACCTGTGTCAGTTTTCCATTCGGGTAGCTTGGAGATTGTGGGAAAGCTAAGAGTGGCTGGGGGGCCAGTTGAACTGTTCCTGAAAGTGTTCTGCCCATCGTTCTAATCTTCTAGATTGAGAGTAAATCATCGACCCATCTTTTTCAGAGATAATTTCACTAACTGTCGATTTCTTAATACCGGTGTCCTTAATAAGTCGGAACAGATGTCTACTATTGCCCACTGCCACCGATGCTTCTATCGCTTTTGCTTTTGTTGCCCACCACTGTTCACGATCCATACGCAGACTCTTTGTCAGTCTACGTTTTAGTTGTCGTCGCTCTTCATCATACTCTGAGCCTGCTGGGACGAGTTTTTGAGCCTCCATCGGTTCACTAGAAGTTCTGGAGATCCAATGGTCTTTCATAACCATTGGGTTGGGGTTATATGCAGATAGCGCTGCTGCGTTTACACCTGCTTTAAAATCATTCCAAGCTACTTCGGGATGAACCTAATGGTAGTGGGCGAATAAATGCTTAGCCAAACCATTCCTAAATGCAATCTTAGCATTCTCAGTCTCAAAGTGATATCTAAAGGGTTTGCTTGATGTAACCTTTCTGCAACCAACAAAACGCATAGAGATACGTGCTCTCACTAGGGCGTGGTCAGAATCTATATGTACCGGAACAACGATAATAAGATCACCAAGGACTACAATGACTTGGGGAAGAAAACAGATATAAAAATCAATATGAGTCCATGGAAAACCCACAATTTAAGCAATACAAGTATTATATATACTAAATGTTTAACGGACGCAGATTAGTAGTAAGAATTGTGATATCTTGGAACATAGACTCAATAGATTGTGAAACCTGATATATATATATATATATATATATATATATATATATATATATATATATATATATATATATATATGGCTATAATTGCTTCCTAAGCGGGATCAATCTATAACGAATACAAACAAGAAATACAATTAATTCAAACTGTAGAAATTAGCTTGCAACAATATGTCCGGTTGTAATTGTACCTTGAGAGAAGCGCTTATTACTCACTTATATTGAATTCTGCTGATTTAGTCTAAATTGCTTTCATCCGCTCAACTGGAAATAGAAAATCACTTAGTATATATATACAAGAAAACGCTAACATATGAAACCGTTTACTAGTAATTTCAAATTCCTAATATACCCTAATTATCAGTAGAGAAAACATTCCACTTTTAAAATAATAACTTACCATGGTCGTAGATATGTTGTGAATGTGAAGCAAATAAATCTTTATTAACAGCATGCTGATTAGGATATAGAATAGTTGGGTGATAATGCTTTACTTGAACATTAGGCGGTCCTTGATGTCGTGATTGGATGATGCCATTGACTCCTGACGATCGTGTTTGTAAATCTAACAAGGATGTACAACAAGAAGAGACTATGACAGGATTATTATTACTACACCCGCCGCCACATCGATGGAGCGGTAAAATAGGAACTTGTGGTGATAGCGTCGACTGCGGGGCTTGTTGTAGTAAACAACGGTGACGGTGATGATAATGATGATAATGGCATGTCAATGCAGCTGTATTTGCTACAGAAGCAACATTCACTGTTGTCAAGCTTGCGGTAGATCCATGTAGACATGACGTAGCTGTTCCAACATTACCGAACGCACTAGAATTCCCACTTGGTAAAAATGTCACAGAACCTTTACGATCTCGTTTTTGAATACTATCCTCACCGATTTGTTCTCTAATACGACGTTTCTTCCGATAGTAGACCTAAATGACAGAAGAAGGTTAGATAAACATTCAATTACATCAGATTTTCGCCTATTTTTAAAAGTTAGTATAAATAGTAATACAATAATAATGTATGAGAGGAGACTTTAAGTGAACAAAAGCATCACAATATTACGAGTATAGTCTACTATTAAGTTATATGCCTTGCGAAAATCTAGTTACCAGAAATTTAATAACAAGGATCAAAAATGCACAAAAGCCAACTTAAAACAGTTGAGGGAGTATGCTATGCCAGCTTGCAACACAGCAGGTTGAATAAGATCCAGAGGGAGGCTAGATCAAGACATAGCATTTGTCAATGAAATCGCTGATACTCACACTACATAATGATCGGAGTTTAGACATGCACTTCTGAAAGAGCGACAGTCTCGCACTGAGCCTTACTGCACCCTGATATGCCGGGCACCTAGTGGAGATTGACTATCTTCCGGAACTGTGTTTTAGAACATTATTTCAATTATTATAACTGTGGACAGTGTAAACATTTCATTTCTATGACTGTTACGTTCCCCTTGCCCGGTTCTCTCATTTAGTGTATTTACTCTTAGTATATTGTTATTACTACGAACTACAGCTACTTAGTTACGTACAAGTTGTCCCCATTCACTGACACTCTTTCACTTGTTCTGTATTAATGTTAGATTTGTGACTGGTTTACAGTGTGGTCTAATTTTATGTATATATAAAGGCATGATTAAAATATATTACGATCTCGGCTTTCTCCATTTTCCGGTTCACCTATTGTCGGCCTGGGGGTGAGTGGGCTTAGGTCAGTCGCGCATTATCAATTAGGCACACATCTCATTTGGCGTTCGCTACAACCAACCAAATCCTCCCTCCCTCTCTTTCTTCACGTCATAACACACCAATCCTCTAGTTCCCCGAGGTCACGATGTCGAACAATGCTTAAAGTTGGTGCTGGCTAAGAACAAACGATTTTCTGAGCACATTTGGAGAAGACGGTTATCGCTAACCATACTTTGATCCAGGATACTAAAAGGTCAACTAAACTGCTTTTTAGTTCTGTTTAGATTACCCACCTGGTCTTTGAAATCATCTATCAGGAGGATTCTGTCATAAAATTTAATTTTCGGAAAGTGGTTAGATCACTGAGTCAGCATCCAATGATTTGCATTTCTAGCTACTACTAATAATAAGCATGCGCTTACTAATGACCAATTTCGAGAGGCGATTTTCGGCGTTTTAGTGAGATACGACTAGTAGATTTGAACCATATTATTAAACAAATGAATACTTTATTGTCAGGGAAGTGGAGCAGTAATTTGATTATGAACAGAATAGTCTAAATAATTGCTAGAGGTTTGAAGATGGTTGTCGCTTCCTGACTGCTCACACTGTGAAAGGGTTCCTTTCTTAATCGTATGAGAAAATGAAACTGAGTTAGGAGTGATCTTGACGACCTGGGAGGGTGGTTGCAGAGTCCAAGAGACAGTTGTATGAGGCTGACCACACGCGGTCTTTTGATAAGTAGTCTTATGTGTTTTAGCTCCATGCTTCTAAGGCACCACAAGCAGAAATAAAGATTTGTGAGGGAATGTGACGTTTGCATTTTCAGTGCCAACGTCTTTTAACCCCTTACTTCCTTTGTTGGAAGACAGAGTCGGTATAATGGTGGTTGTTGGAGAGAAACATCTTACTGTCATCATACTCCTGTACGGTTTTACTGCATGTTAAGAGATATATTCGGTATAGTAGGAACTAAGAGAATAATCGTCCCACTAAATATTAGTAAGATTAATTCATCACGATAGGAAAGTTCGTTTGCCATGTAGCAGCTACTATCGGAATATTGTACTTTACTGTAATATGCATCAATATCTATGAGCTCACGAAAGGAACCCGGCATGCATAAGAAGGCTAAGAAATTCGTGTCGAACCTTTTTTTGCTTTATTGTGCCGAAAAATCATAAATGAATAATTACTTAATTCAGTGACAAACCGATAGGTCACAAGACACAATAAACTGATGAGCTCAAATATGTTTTTGGATTTTTTAAATCACTAATCGATTCTGGCGCTTGGAAAAATTACTCTCAATTATGTATTTGATTTAACAGTGAAGAAAGGTTGAGCAAATTTACAGCTACTTCAATCAACACGAGTTATATAAGCGTGACAATATAATGCATGCACTCCAGAGGGATATACACGACCTATACACGTTTAAATAGACGAATAAAAATAGAGATGTTTATAATAATGAAAAACCAAAACTAGATAGAACTTACTCATTAACTTGTTGAAGGGTGGCTCAGTGGTTAAGGCATTCAGTCCTCGACCACTAAAAAGCAGGTTCAAGTCCTGCACCACCTACTTCATTTTAAACAATCGTGTGGCTCGGGGCAAAGTATACTAAGCTTTGTTTGGTGAAGGAGGTTAACTTAACTGATTCACTTACTGGTCGTTTTTCAAGAAACAAAGAAATCATTCATCAGTTGATTAGTTTGACAAATACTACCAATACATTTATGCTATTCTTGACGAATATATAAGTTTTGAGTAGCTACAGTTACAATTTCCCAGTAGGAATAGTATTTTTTTTGACCTGTGTTCAGCAGATTGCCATTGTTATTAACAAACATTATTATCTCTGGAGAAATGCATTAACTAGTATGTAATTTAGGTAAAACAGAGTTTCATGTGGACTACCCACATCTATCTTGCAACAGAACTTAGTACATATTATGTTGAGATACACAAGCAATAATGGCCATAATGCAACTTGATCGATAGGAATCGATTAGCTTTAAGAACTAGATGAATATGATGTTGGTTATTACACAGTGATTAATTGATGCAAACATCTCAGTCCAATAAGAAATCAATCGCAGTCTGAATAGACTAGTGATAACATCTTAGACTTTGAAACTGGATGCTACGAGTTTGAATCCGACAGAGAGAATCATTTTTTCGAAGGTTGATGACACATTTTGCTGACCAGTGCTAAATAGCATAAAAATCAGGTCTAACAACCTAACACCGAGAAAGAAGGTACGTTTGCGATTGCATAGATGAATTTGTCTCGAGAAAAGAACTTCTAGCTGCACTCTTATTTTCCCTGTTTTATCCCTTAATAGGTGTTATTTATTTATTTGAAAATTACAATACAAATGAACTGGACGACCACATTCATAAGTAAAATTTTAGTACTTTTAAAGTATAATCTGAGTGGGAATACTGATCTGTACAAAAAATTATTAGCAGCAGAACATTTTCGCCTTAATTTGAGTATATGCGAGTTAATCAGTCAGTTATAATAAACATGGAGCCTGGTATATGTGAATTAAGTGAAGTGGTCAATGGTAACAAGGAAAACTAAACATTGAGAATATGGTTAGAGTAGATAGAATGAAGGAGTACTAGAACCCGAAACGTAGAGGAACACAGAGTGAATATGCCTACTCCATTAAAACATAGTGCGGACCATGTTACCTAACGCTTTCAATTGCTGAGAACGATTATCGCTCAAACTCTAACAAATAGTTGGAACCTACCAGCATGGGACAGAACAACAACCAATGACTTTATGGATTAATATCATGCTTTGATTTGGCCGCCCCTAGCTGACTTCTAACACAAATATACCAATCAACATCGCACATCGACGTAGACATGAGCAATGAATACTCTAACCACCTTATTCGATTAAAAGTCAGATTCACTGTCCCCAAAACGTTGTTTTCAAGTGGCTTAATGTTACTTAGAACTGAAATCACCTAATTACTGCTAAACTTTGATACCTATGTATCTAACGATGTTACTTTAATCTTACAAACATTACAATAAATTCTTAGGCACTGGAGAACAAGAATCATGAAGTCTAAAGCATTCAAGTTAATTCTTAAACGCAAAACAAATAATTCAGCGAAAATTTTAATTTTCGATGATTTCATTTTTACTGGCTGTATAATCGTAATTTATATCAAATAATAAGTTCGATAAATGGATTCTGTTTGTTAGTGCATATGCATATAATAGGTGGAAATCATCTCTTTACCTTAAGTCATCCATGCCATTTTCAGTCTGCTTGATGACTCAATTATGTTGTATTGTCTGTCATACCCATTACTACCATTATACACTGTGGTTTCCACCTAGTATATGCATATGCACTAACAAACGAAATCTGTTTATCACATTCATTATTTCATATAAATTACGTTTGTACAGCTAGTGAAAATGAAATTGCCAGAGAGAAAAATTTTCTTCGCTGAATTGTTTGTTTAGATTCATAATGGAGATTATGAATCTAATTCTTAAAATGTTTATTCAAAGATACATAAATTTGCTTAACAACAAGGACTCACCTCATTAATATTTTTATAAGTTCGAATAAGATTTACTGACATTTTCACAATAGGTCGTTGTCCTAAGTCCCGTGGACAAGAGAATTGATTACTAACACATATTACTGGTTCACAGTGAGCAATTATACTACTGAGAGTATTATTGCTTAATACGGTAGTATCCTTAATATGACTACATGATGTTGAATTATACGTAACGTCATCGCCAGTAGAAACAGGAAATGGAAAGATAGGATAACAGTAAGTATTTAATTCACTTTGTGAAGTACTACTTTGAAGTAAAGAATTAGATACGACGGTTGTTAGAACTTTTGAAAGTGATGGACTACCTGGTTGTCCACCTAAATCCATAGCGGTAGGTTGAATATCAGAATGGTATGAAAATATGAATGATTCAGAACCAAGTGAGTGTGATACTTCCATAGGTTGATGAACATCTCTGTTCGTCTGTTGTTGTTGTTGTTGTTGTTGTTGGGGTAATTTAGTAACTATTGGATCTAAATTGGTATAACCTGACTGCATCACTAGCTGAGAAGCGAGTTGACAAACATTTGTACTGCATGTAATAGGATTAATTGATGATGATAAAGTTTTCTGAACTTTACTTTCATATGTTGGTAGTTTTATGCTGGTCTTTTTATGCGCACCATCAACTGGCTTAACAGATTCATCATTTATGTTAGTAGTTGAACGTTGTTCTAACTGGCATAACTGATCCGCTGTTACTAGTTGACCGTAAATAGCACCACATGTACCCAAAGTAGGTGAAGATAATGGTGATTGGGATCTGACAGCAGAAATCTGAGGAATTGTAGCATCAGACCAAATAGATACTAAACCATTCTTGCCAACATTATGGGTGTTTGTACTGTTTAGGGATAAATCACTACTAACACAATTGCCTGACTTCCTTAGTCTCTCGCCACTTACGGCCATGTGAATAAATTCTGATTGATTATCTGTAAAATTACGAATGAAAAAAAAGGATATCTGAGATAGATTTTTTGAATAAAATACAAAAGAAAAGCAGTGTATTAGTTGGCAAGGAAAATTCTATTAATAAGAATGTAAATCTTCAATAACTTTGGTGTGTACGACGCCTTATAGGTTAAATACTATCCCAAACTTTTCACCCCTCGACCACTTTTATTTCTTCTAAACTGTATTTTTCAGTTGTTTTCCACAATATTTATCATCTTATGCTGTTACGTTGATTCCTCTTCTCTGCTGATACCATAAGTGAGGACGTTCATCCTCAACAGCTGACACCTGGATATGGTTGACAAGTTCGCATATCGTGATGACCGTATTAAGATATACTGGATAGAATACTTGTCCCTTTAGGTCGTATCAGACAGAACAATTGAAGAGCAGTAAAAGCAGAAATAGAAAGCTCAAGTCCCGATGGTGAAGTAATCCTACTGTCTGTGAAGGGCACTGACGGCAGTAAGATGTTTCCCTCAGACAGCCAACACTACACCAATGATGCTTTCCCAGAAAGGAGTAGGTTAGAAAAGGTCGGCTCTGAAAATGCATACTCTAACATGCTCTACATATTTTCATCGTCGGCGGTAAGGTCTTTACAAATACGTCAGTCTGTCAGTAACAACGTAGAACTTGGTACGTGCGCACATTAGTTCAGGTTGCCATGCCTCAATTAGCAGATAGAGATTAAATTGTCGGATCAAATCCCAGAATAGTGAAGGTAGAAATAGGGTTAGTATTAGTAGAGAGGATTAAAGATCGAAGATGAAATTTAAGAAAATATAATTCAGTAAAAACAAAATTTGATGAATTCAGAAGCTTAGGATTTGGAGGAAAACACGGAATAGATGCACCTGCGCAATTGCGAACGATTTTGAGACATGTCACCCAGTCTCTAACCATTTGTGACGATCATCACGCGGACCACAACCAGGTAGTCTGAACTTGTTAATATGGCTCAGCCCAATTGTCAATAACTTCATGGACTGGTGCCATGTTTTAGTTTGGCCTCCCCTAGTTTTCTCCCAGCCAACTCCCACATCTCACAACATTGCTCGTCGAGGTAGGCGGTGGTTGGGCATAAGTAACACGTGTCGTAACTATCTCAGCTGATGAAGATTTATTACTTCATTAATAGATTTACCATACTTACCCAGTACTCTATTCCCAATCCACGTATTGCTTACTTGGTGGTCTCAGAAAACACCAGCAGTGCTTCGAAGACATCTATGGTCGAACACTAGAAGCTTATGAACATCCTCTATCCTTAATAGCCATGTTTCATATCCATAAAGACGAATGGGACTGCTGCGCAGTAAACGCGTCCCATGGTTAATACGTTGATGGCGCAGCAGTCCGCGCCGTCATATCATATGGCTGAGAAATGTGGGCCATGAAAACCCAAGATATATGTTGTCTTCAGGTATTTGACCATAGAAATCTTCATAGCATCGATTGCAATCATGGAACAGTTGAATAAGTAATACTGAGGTTAGACAAAAGGTTGAACCTGCGGGCGTATGTGCCTGGTTCTACATTGTTGATGAATGAATGAATATTTTACATCTAATGAAGTCCTATGCTAATATAATGAATAAAGGATTGATTATTTGAACGGGATTTTAGCTCGCTAAAAAAGAACGTAATACTAATCAACAGAGGTAACGAAAGAAAATGTGGCAGCGATAACAGTGATTACTGATTCGAACCTCTTAAAGAATTGAAATAACTCCGCCTGGAGCCCCCCACAGGGTTTCTGCCAGTCCCCAGCCCGGATAAAGGAGGAGGGTTGGGCGTGGGGTTAGCAACTTCACCCGTAAAACAACTACCATGCTAAAAAAACAGCTTACGAATAAAAATCTTTATAACCATTCTAACTCTGCCCTGGAAGTTGGAAGGACTAATATGACGCTTCATGGTGAAAGCCGAGCTCCTTCGGAAGCCATGAGGCCGATGCCTCCCCTTCTGACAACCGGAGCAACACTTAACATACTTGACCGGCCTCAAACAGCTGTCCCCTGGGCACTGCGGTCACACTCTCAGGTCATCACGACCTACCCTAATCCTCTTTCTCTTTCAGGTTCCTCAAGAATGACCCTTCCACGGTGTGGGTAACCGGGAAGTGATAGCCGCCCTCATACCTCTAATAGCACTCGAGTTCACCTTGTTCATGATCAAACACGTCCTCCATCTCTGGTCTCTACTTGTAACAATTCTTCTCCTACATTTTCTATGCACGCCACTTCTACTGGTTACCCGAAATCCCAAATTATCATACCAGGTCTCCTGAAGCCACGCTCTAAACTTCATGTTGGAGCTTTTAATGTGCGTACGCTGTGTCAAATCGGTCAACAGGCTGCCTTAGCTAAAACATTAGAATCTCTTGCCATTGATGTATGCTGTGTCTCCGAAACACGCATACAGGATCCCAGCATGGTCATCCGTTTGACCTCACCTAGTCAATGCAATGGAACTGCACACTTCACTCTTCGTTTATCTGGAGACCCTACAGCTAGCTCACGTGGCCTTGCTGGTGTAGGTATAGCACTAAGCTTACGTGCAGAACAGGCTCTTCTCGAGTGGATTCCTGTAGACAGTCGTCTATGTGCTGTCCGTCTAAATGACTCAGTACGAACTCGGAAAGATAGGGACACACGCCGATGCCTTATTGTCGTCTCTGCTTATGCCCCCACTGATTGCAGCACAGATGAAGTGAAAGATGACTTCTATATGAAGTTCTCTAGCCTCCTTCAGAAAGCTAAGCACTCAGACATAGTAATTATTGCAGGAGATTTTAATGCCCAAGTAGGTAGACTAAATCAGGCTGAAAAGCACCTAGGTGGGTTACTCGGCATCCCAGCCCAGAGAACAGACAACGGAGATCGTCTGTTGCAGTTATGTTCAGACTACCGTTTATTCTTAGCTAGCACAAACTTTAAGCATAAGGCGAGACACTGTTTAACCTGGCGACCTCCAACATCTACGCAACGATGGACACAAATTGATCACATCGGCATCAGCTACCGTTGGAGAGGTTGTATAGAGGACTGCCGCTCTTTCTGGGGCACTTGCCTAGACTCTGACCATGCCCTAGTGAGAGCACGTATCTCTATGCGTTTTACTGGTCGCAGAAAGGTTACATCGGGCAAACCCTTTAGATATCACTTTCAAAGTGAGAAGGCGAAGATTGCATTTAGGAATGGTTTGGCTAAGCATTTACTCGCCCATGACCAACAGGTTTCCCCCGAAGTAGCTTGGAATGATTTTAAAGCAGGTGTATACGCAGCAGCGCTATCAGCATCTAACCCCAATCCAATGAAAGACCATTGGATCTCTAGTACTTCTAGGGAACTGATGGAGGCTCGAAAACTCATTCCAGCAGGCTCGGAGTATGATGAAGAGCGACGACAACTGAAACGTAGACTGACAAAGAGTCTGCGTATGGATCGTGAACAGTGGTGGGCAACAAAAGCAAAAGCGATAGAAGCATCAGCAGCGGCAGGCAATAGTAGACAGCTGTTCCGACTTATTAAGGACACCAGTATCAAAAAATCGGCAGTTAGTGAAATCATCTCCGAAAAAGATGGGTCGTTGATCTACTCTCAATCTAGAAGATTAGAACGATGGGCAGAACACTTTCAGGAACAGTTTAACTGGCCCCCAGCCACGCTTAGCTTACCCACAATCTCCAAGCTACCCGAATGGAAAACTGACATAGGTCTCCCAACTCTCAGTGAAGTTGAAAACGTCATAAGTAAATTGAAACGTGGGAAAGCAGCAGGGCCTGATATGTTGTCTACCGATATCTTCAAGGATGGTGGTATAGTTTTAACGTGCAGGTTGACTGATATATTAGCCAAAGTCTGGGAACTAAACTCCATCCCTTCTGACTGGTCTCGATCGCTGATTGTTCCAGTCTACAAAAAGGGACAGAAATCCTCTTGTGATAACCACAGAGGAATCAGTTTGACTAATATAGTATCTAAAATATTAGCCACTATAATCATCCGACGTTTAACCAACACTAGGGAACAGCAAACTCGAGAAAACCAGGCTGGTTTCAGACCTGGCCGGGGTTGCATTGAGCACATATTCACCCTGCGCCAGGTCCTCGAACACAGACATATGTACCAACGCCCAACTATAGTTGTATTTCTCGATTTGAAAGCAGCGTTCGACTCTGTAGACCGTGAAGTCTTGTGGCAATGTTTGTCATTAAAAGGCGTACCTCAAAAGTACATTAACCTTATAAAGGCTCTCTACTCGGTCACCACTGGTCGAGTCAGAGCATATGGCGAATTGTCACGAGAAATTTCATCCTCAAGTGGAGTCCGTCAGGGTTGCCCCTTATCCCCTTTTTTATTTAATTTCATCATAGATGTACTGTTAGAAATCTCTCTCACTTCTTTTAACTCCTCAGGAATTAATCTCCTTCCAGGTGGCTCTCTTGTCGACTTAGAATATGCAGATGATATAGTCATATTTGGTGAAGACGCACATAGCATTCAAGGTCTCTTGAACACCTTGAGTAACAATGCAGGCATATTTGGGATGCGCTTCTCCCCTCCCAAATGCAAAATGTTACTCCAGGACTGGCCTGTTTCTTCTCCTAAATTAGTTATAGGCAGTGAAGTAATTGAATGCGTTGATCGCTTCACTTATCTCGGAAGTCTCATCACCCCTGGTGGGTCGGTGTCTGACGAAATCTCAGCGCGGATTCAGAAAGCTCGATTGGCCTTTGCCAATCTACGGCACTTGTGGCGCAGACGAGATATCCGTGTCTCGACGAAAGACCGGGTGTACTGCGCAGCAATCCGCGCCATTTTAACATATGGCTGCGAAACGTGGGCCATGAAAAGTCAAGATATGCGTCGACTCCAGATATTTGACCATAGGAATCTACGTAACATCGTTCGTATACCATGGAATAACCGGATTAGTAATAGTGAGGTTAGACAAAAGGTTCTTGGGAAACACGGTAAATCAGTCGAAGAGGTCATTAACCTTCATCGACTGAAATGGCTGGGACATGTATTGCTCATGCCCGACCACCGTCTACCTCGTCGTGCGATGTTGGCTAGGGCTGAAGTAGGATGGAAGAAGGTTAGGGGCGGCCAAACCAAAACATGGCATCAGTCCATGAAGTCCTTGACTACTGGTCTAAGCCATGTAAATAGATGTAGATTACGTGGTTGGGGTCTGCGTGATGATCGCAATAAATGGCTGGAGACACTAGGCACTATGGCTCAGAATCGGTCACAGTGGCTCAAGTGTATTCACTCTCTATCCTCATCTAAATCTTGAATTCTATTATTTTCTGCACGTCTTTACTTTACTCTTCCCTCTTGTATTCTGTCTATACGTTACCTCAGTAATCTCGTAGTGCTCGTGTGGTATGGCAACTTGAACCTACAGACGTTTGTGCCCGGTTCTACGTTGCTGATGATGATGATGATGACGAATTGAAATCAAGAACATGACCAGGAGGAAAAAGGGGCGTTTTTTTTATAAGAAAGGTGTTTACATACCGTAATGTGGCCACGCTACATTAATATGCGATCAAACTAAAAAGCTCGGTATCAGTATACAGTTCAACAAGAAAGGATAGGAAGGCATTGACGGCAGAATAATTAAATTTAGCATCTAAGAGTTGAAAAGTTATTAAATCTGCGCCACCGTCACCGATTATTGACAATAAATTCACCCAATGTTTATTACCGTTTATCGCGATTATCGTTCTAACTTTAAATAGTAACTCGGCTGATATCAACAGTGAATGACATCATGGACCGATACCATATTTTGGTCAGGTCGCCTCTTGTTAGGGTTCTCGCGAAATAAATTACACCTCGATACCTGCTAGCGAACGTATGGAAAGCAACACAAAAACCAGTAAGCTAAGCTATTCTTAGTGCCCCAGTCCAGCTAACTAGAGAGAGAAGTCCAAAGTCAGCAGAAGCTTTTAATTCAACAGGCAGCCCGGTAACGGTGCGACAATCACACATCTCATGCGTATATATACAAAAAGAGAGAGCGTTCTTGAAATTTTACAAATAGCGTACTAAAATAAACAACGAACCAATAACATTTAGCGTCTCACTAAGTGGGTAACACGAACTGAAGGTGAAAAGGAAAATTTCTGGCGCGAAAGTTTAAATTTACACAAATAAATCAAAAAATAACAGGTTTACCAAGAGAAGTCTGGGGATCTGACATCCCCAACAACTCTACTTTACTTTTACCCTACTCATACACCAACCAACATCGTGTAGTGAGGTAGGCAACGCGTAGTTGGGAGTCCACAATACTTAACATAACTAACTCAGTCGACAAAAGATCAAAACCGTGTCAACTGATTTATCATGATACGCGAGTGACACTATGGAGGTACCTACATTCAAAGACTTACAGCCCACACACATCTATTTTCGTAGCCAATGTTTTAGCCGCACATTAATAAAATGCAGTTTACTCGTCCTCTGGTTGGTCTGGGAAAATGTAACGATAACTTGCATATATATATTTTTATATTATTTGCCACCATTATTATGATGTATCGTGACTGAATCATTTAATTATTGATCATTCAGTCTGATCATTGTGTCTGAACAGAACGATTAAGTAAAGACTGAAACTAGTTACTAGCTAACGAGTCGCTCAAAAGTTCAATCGGCCACCACGCACTCGCCTATACTGCAAGTGACTCAAGGTAGCAAAAGCCAGATTTCATCAAACACCAATTCATTAGGGCTCATAAGACTTATAAAACTAGTGAAGCGGTCTGCTGATGTGGGCGTTAAAATAACTTGTCATAATTATCATGTCTAGCATTTTGAAGGTAGTCAGTGAATTTCTTGCAGAACATATCTTTTACTCCCCATGAGTTGCAGTCGGTGGGTGCAGAGGCAGAAAAGACAATGAGGTATCAGTGTCCCATTCTTTCCGATTTCTTACTGTACCATTGAAACGGACAGCGTATAAGCGACAGCCAATAGGAATCCATTCAACGAGTGCCTATTCCGCTCTCAAACTTAGTCCTATACCTATGCCAAGGCTGCAACGACTTATAGACCAAGAGTAAATCGCTTTGGTTACTTGTACTGGATAAGTGAAGTCAAGTGAATGACCACGCTAGGATTATTTATACGTGTTTTGGAAACACAGCATACAACAATAGTAGGTTCTAGTGTTAGGTAGTGAGCCACGTTGACCGATTTAACATGGGGTTCACACATCGAAAGCCTCGATATAAGATTTCAGGAAACCTTGGATAGCATTCTCTTAATCAAAATCATTAACATTGGTGGCACCAGTAGAAGTGGGAGGAAGATTAAGATTGGGAATGGAGATAGAGGAAGCATTACGAAGAGAAGGAAATTGTTTGTGAACAAAGCGATCTTGAGTGGTGCTAAAAGGATTACGACTGTTATCAATACCCGATCGTTTGCACCATGAAGGGATTTTATTAATCAGGTACCTGAAAAAGCTATATCAGGGATGGTCTTGATGACCTGGTAAGGTGATTGCAGAGCCTAAGAAACAGTTGTATGAGGTTGGTTACAGACGATCTTCTGACGAGTAGTTTCAGGTGTTTAGCTCGGTTCTTTCTACGGCATCACAAGTAAAGATAGGAATATGTGGAGTAACGTGAAGTATACATTCTCAACGCCGACCTTTTCTAACTCCATTCGTTGAAGGAAGAGAGAATCTCCGTGATAGTAATTGTCTAAGTGAAGCATCATTTTATCATTATGTGCTTGTAAAGTTGGCAGTACAATTTCGTCTTCAGACCTTTTGTTTAGTATATTTCTTTTTAACGCTTTCACGTCATCTGATGAGCATGATCTATTTATAATATGAAGTAGTCAGCAAGACGCCTCGAAGATAAGAGCTGAACATGCATAATTACGGTTTAAACGCTTTACTTGATCAAGATCTACACTAACTGTCCTGTCATTTATATCCAGTAATATAAGTCTAGCTTTAAAATCAGTTAATGGTTCTGCCATATACGAGTAATATTACGGAGACATTCATAACCAACTGATTGAAGCCAGTACTAAAGAACTTCGGATGTTTCTCAATCTCAGGAATACCGTCGTAGCTAAAACACGAACCATCATTACTGTCTGATCTCTAAGTATTATGAATGTCACGTTTTCTCTTGATTAGTATTTTTGACCACTGTACTCCACTCAAGATGACGTAAGAATGGGCTGGGAATAAAGTATATTTCAAGGAACCGGTACAACAAAATGTACTAATAAAAGTACTTAATGTACAACTTACATCAGAAATTTTCAACATTCGGGTTCATTCGAAAGTGCTCACAAGCTAAGGAACTACCAACCAAACTATGCAGATTTGAACTTGTACAGATCGTACAATGGTTAGGATTCGATCTTGTTAATAGTAGACAATATTCTATTTTTATCGCTGTGGACAAAGTTATCACATTGAATTACACTTTAAATTTGGAAACTGTTTTCTCTTGTCTGAATTTAATGCACAGATATTTTGGTGACTAAAGACTGTGCTTTCCTAATAAGCATTTTTGTTATTGCCTACTGATACCGTAAAGACGTCAGACAAACTTTTAGTAATAACAGTAACAAACCCCACCACTATACGATCGACCCGATGCAGATTATCGCTTCAAAAATTTGAAAGCATTTACCGTCCCGTCAAGGTAACCACCGTCAGCATTTTAAAAAAGTACTTCAAAATAGGCTTTCATCATGTGTAAACAACCAACTGATACACAAGCAAACAATTTTCAAACCATACGCCTGTTTGATAAACTTCACTGTAACGAAACGGTAGTTTAGATTAGACCACTTGTTGAACTTAACAAAATATCCAAATGTTGTACACAGTCTTGATGTGGAAGCTAACTTTGAGATTATAGAGAGCAAATAAACATGAGGAACTGTCATCGAATTGAGCAAAATCAGTGTGAAAATAGTTGAAAGATGTGCAGCAGGATAAAAAACAGAATTTTTTACTCTTCCCACTATTGTTGTTTTCACAATTGTTTACACAATTGGGGCTCTCATTTTAAAAAGATTGTACTCAATGTGAATATTTTACTTAAATCTCAAGTTAGACAATCATAAGGAATGTAGGAGTGGGTATAAGTGTGTCAGGGTTACATCACATCATTAAAAAAATAAGTGGTAAAAAGGGTGGTTGAAACGCCAGTGATGATAATGATTAAAACCAACCGAGGAGAATATGATTTAAGAAGACTGAATGCAAAGGTATGTATGCAGAAATACTAGAACTCAACAAAAGCGCTTTCTCGATGAGGCATTACTGTCAGTAAACACAAAACCATAAGGGTAGTTGTGAGCAGTAATGCAAAAAGGTAACACAATACAATATACCTATCATAAAAACCTTTCTAATAATAGTCATATTTCAGAGTTTAAACGCGCTGGGGGCAGAAATACACCTGTAAGTGTATTAATTAGTCACTTGCTGTTACGAGAAACTTGATGCTATGATTTGTAGAGGTGGACGTAGCTACAATTATTATGTTCGAAGTACACTAAGCTGAGAATGCTGGGTTAGCTACTGGTATTTTACGACCACTGAAACTAAAACTAATGGGCTATAGTAATATTTCATGACACATTTTAAGAGTTGAGTGTTTTGACAAATACATCAGATTGGCTAATATTGGGTAAAATTTAGTGTCCCTAGTTGATGCAAGCAGTGAAAATAGCAAATACAGTGTGTTCATATTATATGACAATATGATCCTGCCACATATTTCCGTATATTAGTCTGAAACTACCAGCTATTTTGAAACCTGTGATTAACATAGTAATAAAATTTGTACATATACGTATCAGAGACTTATCATAACTTACTTTCAGTACATTTAATAATCGAAAGAACCTGCAAGGTACGGCTATAGCCAAGGGAAAACGACCTCTGCCATTACGCACTTCCACAAACACCTTGGCCGACTTTCGTAACTTACTACATTCAAACACATTTTGGTTAACTAACGTTCATATACACCAATTAGCCAATATATCTAATATATATTTGTGATGGGCTAGCATAAACCAGTTGGTTTAGTGTGGTCACATCCTTCAGTCAGGTTTCAAATCGTTGGTAGTATCCAGTGGTGGTTAGCTAATTATTCTACTGCATTAGTCCCAGTATATATGGCCAAACTGTTATTTCTTTGTGCACCTATCTCCTTTATTAATTTTTGACAATCCAAGCGTCTGCTAACTCTTACTCTTGTTTTTATCACCAGTGAATCGAATATACTCAATATTATGTATGCAAGAACGAATTCATTCTTCTGTAATAAGGATGAAAGAGCAGATGACCTGTTATCTCCTCTACAGTTTTTAGTACTTTTAATATTTTATATCGCCTTGAACACGTCAACAGGTGGCCATATTATGTTTATGAGTGTAAGGCACGAATAATTCACTTGATGGAAGAAACGAATAACTAGTTATAAAGAAGTTCACTGAGAACGTCCCCTTTGGTGTCTATTTCCAGACGGAAGGTCTAAGTGAGACTATGTTACTGAGGTTCAAGCCCAAAATATGGCAAATGTAAATGTACCAACTACGAGGAGACGAAGTTAGTCTGTCCTCACAGGATAGGTGGATAGATTGAACTCTATATTCACCCATTTATCCCATATATACGTGTGTATCTGGTCCACATATAAAATAAGAGCTTGGATCTTAAGTCTTTCCCTGAGAATGCAGTAATATGTATGTCAGATATAGCAATAGCATCAAACTTCCAAGTAACTTTAGTTTACATTAGAGTCATTCCAGTTTGAGGGGAATGACAAATTATTCTATGTGATTTTTCGAGGTTTTGAAAAAGAAGCCTAATAGCAATAAATGTAACATAGCAAGCCTAAAGCATCTAACTTGACAATTGTTCCTATGCTGATGATATGATTGCATATTATCATTAACCTTCACTGTTACTATGTAGCTTCCAAAAATGGTTGCTGATAATACGAATACTTGCTGAGGAAGTGTGAGAAACTAATTTAAATGTGCTTTCAATAGGAAGGATATCACCACCTATTCATGGACTTGCTACATCTAGAGGATACACGATAGCATAGGAATGTGAGTTATTCTTTGATGAATTAATCTTCTATTTATCGGTCTTTCAAATTTGTCACAAGTCTTAGCCTGGAACGTTCTTAGGCTTGCTGGCAGTTCTAATGCCAGTTAAAGAAGGAATGTTAGGAACGAGGTTAGCGAAAACATAACATTAAAAACAACATTGCTCAGACACGCAAACCAGTGAAAGACATTTTAAACACTTTAACTCTGCTCTGAGAGTTGGAAGGTCTTCATTTCGAAGAGTTACGACGCCCCATGGTGAAAGTCGAGTTTCTTCGGAAGTCACAATGCCGAAACTTATTCTGACAACCAGAGTAACAATTAATATAGGTACATGGAATGTTCGCACGATGTGGAAGACAGGAGAAGCATCCAAATAGCTGAAGATATGAAAAGATACAACCTGAAGATACTTGGAATAAGCGAAACCAACTGGGTACAAGCTGGACAGAAAACATTAGCCTCAAGAGAATTGCTTTAATACTCTGGTCACGAAGAAGGAAATGCCTCACATACACACACAGACACAAGGAATAGCACTAATGTTATCCCATGAAGCACGCAAAGTGCTTGTAGGATGGAAATCTCATGGATCTAGGGTCATCAAAACATCCTTCAAGACAAATAAGGAGGGGGGTTACAATAAGTGTCATCCAGCGCTATGCACCCACCAACAACACCCACGAAGACGATAAAGGCCGGTTCTGTGCGAGGCTGCAGTCAAACATCGAGAAATACTCAGCCAATAACCCGACCATTCTGATGGGAGACCTAAACACCAAGGTTGGAACGAACAACACCGGATATGAAGGTATCATGGGACGACGTGGACTGGGAAAAAGGAACCAAAACGGTAAGAGGTTTGCAAACTTATGTGCCTTCAACACAGCGAATATAGGTAGCACCATATTCTCACACAAACGCATACACAAACCTACATGGGTTACACCGGATCACATTACGGTGAACTAAATCGACTATATCTACATCAATGTGAAGTTCAGAAGAACCATGCAAGACGTAAGAACAAGGAGAAGAGCTTATATAGCTTCATATCACCATCCGGTAGTGAAAAAAATGAAACTGAAGCTAAAGAAACACTGGACAACTAGAGCAACAGTATTACACAGTATTACAGTATTAATACAACCCTTCTTCGGGATACTAACAAACTCAATGAATTCCAAATACTCTCAACAATAAGTTCCGGGTATTTCACGATCTACTGAAAAAAGATGGAACTACTATGGAAGACAACTGGAAAGGGGTTAAGGAAGCAGTAACTTCAACATGTCAGGAGGTTTTGGGTGGGAAGGAGCACCATCATAAAGAATGGATCTCTGTTGGTACTCTGTAAAAGATCCTAGAAAAGAGGAGGAAGAAGATAGCAATTGATAACAGCCGAACAGCGGAGAAAGCTACAAGAGAAGGAAAAATGAGTCACACATAGGACACAACGAAGAGACTAGCTGGAAAATTCAGTAAGCCAGATCGGCCAATAAACAACAGGGATCGCAAATCAATCACTGAGATTTAACAACAATAAAACAGGTAGGTAGAATATTTTGAAGAACTCTTGAGTAGACGATTCCCACTGCACCCACCTGTTGTTGAAGCAGCATCTATGGATATCCCTATAAACACCCAACCACCAACAGTCAAAGACATCAAAATGGCCATCCGACAAATCAAGAGTGGTAAATCAGCAGGGCCAGACAACATACCACCGGAGGTACTGAAATCAAACATTGAAGCAACTGCAAAGATACTCCACGTTTTCTTCACGAAAATTTGGAAAGAAGAACAAGTACCAACAGACTGGCAAGAAGGGTACCTCACAATCAATATCAAAGAAAGGAGATCTTAGCAAATGCCAGAACTACAGAGACATCACTCTACTTTCAGTACGAGGAAAAGTCTTCAACAGAGTGCTAGTGAACCGAATGTATGATCCAGTCGACGCCCAACTTCGAGATCAACAGACAGGATTACGTAAGGATCGATTGTGTACCGACCATATCGCGACACTATGGTTCATTGTTGAGCAATCAACTGAATAGCAGTCATCACTTTACATCAATTTCCTCTACTATGAGAAGACATTCGACAGCGTGAACATGAGAACATTATGGATTCTCCTCGACATTATGGTGTGCCCGTAACGATAATCAACATCATACAGAATTCTTATGACCAACTACACTGCAAAATCGTGTATCGAGATCAGCTCACAGAATCATTCAAAGTGAAGACCAGTGTCAGATATGGCTGTTTGCTCTGGCCCCTCCTCTTTCTGCTGGTGGTTGACTGGATCATGAAAACTACATCTCAAGGAAATCTCGGAATACAGTGGACAACACGGATGCGACTAGATGACTCATACTTTGCAAATGACCTAGCTCTTCTATCCCACACACAGAAACAAATGCAAGTGAAGGCGGACAATGTAGCAGCAGCCTCTGCATCAGTAGGCAACAAACATACACAAAGGGAAAAGCAAGATACTACGATACAAAACAACGAACACTAACCCAATTACACTCGATGGAGAAATTCTGGAGGATGTAGAAACCTTTACATACTTAGGTAACACTATCGATTAACAAGGAGGGTCTGATGCATATATGAAGGCACAGATTAGCAAGGCAAGGGCAGCATTTGTACAACTGAAAAACATCTGGAACTCAAACCACCTGTCAGCCAACATTAAGGTCAAAACGTTCAATACAAATGTGGAGACAGTTCTGCTGTATGGAGCTGAAACTTGGCGAACTACGAAAAGCGTCATCCAAAAGATACAAGTATTTATAAACAACTGTCTACGTAAGATACTTCGAATCCATTCGCCGGATACCATCAACAACAATCTTTTGTGGCAGAGAACATACCAACTAGCCTCCAGCCAAGGGAGAAATTAGGAAAAGACACTAGAAGTGGATAGGAGACACATTGAGGAGATCATCAAACTGTGTCACAGGACAAGCACTTACTTGGAGAGTGATTTGCTGGGCATCTAAATAATATTGGTTATCTTCGAGAACTAATTTTCTGTAGGCTATTTCATTATATTTGATCATATTGGGGATGAACATTTTATTTCTGTTATTATTTAGTTCCCCCCTGCTCTATCTTCCGATTTTACACATTAACTGGTAGTTTATCATTTTTATTTGATGAACTATGATTAATCAATTGTTCATACGTAATCCAGTTCACATTCACTATTGCTCATATTTGATAGTAATGTTAGATTCCCATTTGGTTTGTTGTGTGATCAGGTTTTACATATGTATAAAGAAATGTGTGAAATATATTATGATTCTGTTTGGTTAGTCTATCGTCTTGTGATCCTCTATCCGTTTTGGGACCGGGTAGACATAGGTGTTAGGGATTCGAAATCCCTAGAAATATAATTGATCATTTTATCAAGTTGTATTGATTTTTTGTACGCATGATTTGTAAACTATCATCACTTGTATGTGAGCACATTTGACAACATTTAATTGTATTATTAAAAGTGTTGATAATTTTATTTGATGAATAATCACCATGAATATTTTGTATATATAAGGAAATGTGTAAAATATAATCTGATTTTGAATCGGATTTTGAATCTGATCCCGATCTGTCTGGTTGGTCTTTGTCTTATTCTTCTATCTCCGGCTTGGGACTGAGTGGGCTTAAGCCAGACGCGAATTATCAACTAGGCACACTTCAATAAGCGGCCGCACGCAGTACAGATCGCTTTTCTTCGCGTTGCTGGCTGCCTGTGGAATTAAACGCTTCTTGTTGACTTTTGGACTTCTCTCTCTAGTTAGCTGGGCTGGGGCGCTGCAAATAGCTTAGCTTCCTGGTTGCTGTGTTGCTGGTCATACGTTCCGTTAGCAGAAACCCAACAAGTGGCGACGGGGCTGGTGTTAAAATGGATCCATCAAAAATAGACTTATTATGGGAGCAGCAGCTAAAGCTGATTCAAATGCTTGCGGACGCGAAATTTTCATCTACTTCCTCACCTGGCACATCCACTACCACTGCACCTTCAGTCGATGGCGTTGCAAGCAGCATTGCTGAGTTCACTATGATCCTGATTCAAACATTACTTTTGATATGTAGTTTCGGCGCTATGAAGATCTGTTTAAATTTGATTTTGCAACGCAAGATGATGCGTGGAAAGTCCGGCTGGTACTTCGCAAGTTGGGTCCAAGTGAGTTAGACAAATACTGCAATTTGATCCTGCCGCAGAACCCACGTGACCGCTCATTTGCTGAAACTGTCCAGTCACTGAGTCAGCAGTTTGGAGACAATTCCTCTCTATTCAATACGCGTTACCGATGCCTCAAGTTAATTATGAACGAAGACAGTGACTTCCTTACTCACGTTGGCATCGTAAATTGCGAATGTGAACGTTTTCGTCTTAAATCTCTTACAGAAGATCAGTTCAAAGCCCTTATTCTTATTTGCAGTTAACAATCGCAGAAGTTTAGCGATATTAGAACACGGCTGCTATGTCGACTTGATCAAGATCCTAAATTAACGCTGTCTGACATCGCTAATGAATATCAACGTTTGATCAACATCCAGCGTGATACTTCTATGGTCCAGTCTGGTGGTAAATACAACTCTGAAGTCCACACGGTACGTCAGTCGTCAAATAATAGCACGCCTTCAGTTGTTGCATCCAGCTCATCTCGTTCCAACTTAGCTCTGTCATCGAAAACGAAGCCCCCAACACCATGCTGGCATTGTGGAGCATGGCATTTTGTTAGATTCTACCCGTACAAGCTCCATCGTTGCAGAACCTGTAACTCCATCGGTCATAAGGATGGGTATTGCAAACGCCAGAAGCTGCAGCAGCCATCAAATCGGTACAAAAACGTTAAGAAGCCTGCTTCACGACCTAGCAAAAATTCACTGAGTTTGCTTGCATCATGTCATAGCTCTACCCCAGGTAAGAGGAAATTTATTACTCTAAATATTAATGGGTATATGTTTAGATTGCAAGTAGACACTGCTTCAGATATTACGATTATATCCCAGAAATTTTGGATTAGAATGGGCAGGCCATGCATCTAGCCAACTACACAGAGGGCGGGTACAGCATGTGGTAATTATTTGCGCATGTTGGGACAGTTAAAGTGTGTTGTATCCTTTCGGGATGTAACGTTCACTGGGGTATGTTATGTTACGACAACTGATTTAAATTTGCTGGGATTAGATTGGTTTGACCAACTGCGCTTAGCCGACGTCCCATTAAGCACTGTATGCCAACTGGTACATCAAAACCCAGAGCCAGAGAACTACACGTCGAAGATATTGGCAGAGTTTCCATCTATCTTTCAACCTGGTCTGGGTTGCTGCTCTACAATGAAAACTACTCTACGACTACAGCAAGGGGCTAAACCTGTTTTTCGTCCTAAGCGACCAGTGCCATATGCAGCATTACCCAAAGTCGATGAAGAGCTCAATCGCCTACAGCAGCAAGGGGTTATCGCGCCTGTTTCCTGCTCTGCTTGGGCGGCACCGATTGTGGTTATCAAGAAGGCGAACGGCACAATACGTATATGCGTAGATTTTTCCACAGGCCTTAACGCAGCCCTTGAACAACATCACTATCCACTACCAGTTCCGGCAGACTTATTTACTATGCTAAACGGCGGGAAATTTTTCGCAAAGTTAGACCTTGCCGATGCTTATCTACAAGTGGAAGTGGCGGACGAGTGCAGAGAGCTACTGACAATTAATACTCATCGTGGGATGTTTCAATACAACCGTTTGCCATTTGGCGTCAAGACAGCGCCCTCCACTTTTCAGCAACTAATGGATACTATTTTAGCTGGCATCTCGGGGGTTGCTGCTTATCTAGATGATATCTTGATTGTCGCTACCTCGCCAGAAGAGCTTCATGAGCGTACGATAACAGTGCTACAACGCATCTGTGAGAATGGGTTCAGGCCCCGCCGTGAAAAATGTCAATTTTTCCTGAGGTCAGTAAAATACTTAGGATTCATTTTTGATGAAGGAGGACGCCGACCAGACCCAGAAAACATTCGTACTATTCAACAAATGCCAGCACCTACAGATGTCCCTTCACTCAGATCCTTCCTTGGAATGATCAATTACTACTCAGTTTTTGTTCCATCATTACATCAGATACGTCACCCACTAAACCATCTGCTTGGAAAGAACATACCTTGGATTTGGACCAAGGAATGCGATTTAGCCTTTCACAACCTGAAGTCTGTACTGAGCTCTAACATGCTGCTGACGCACTACGATCCAAAATTACCAATAATCGTAGCGGCCGACGCTTCAAGTCACGGGATAGGCGCAGTTATATCCCACGTATTTCCTAATGGAGGGGAAAAAGCAATAATGCATGCTGCCCGTGCACTAACTCAAGCGGAAAGAAAATATAGTCAGATAGAAAAGGAAGCGCTCGCCCTCGTTTTTGCTGTAAGACGTTTCCACAAATTTTTGTATGGACGGCGATTTACACTGCTGACGGATCACAAGCCTCTGCTCACAATTTTCGGTCCGAAGTCCGGTATCCCACTTCATTCAGCAAATCGCCTGCAACGCTGGACCCTAATCTTGTTGGGCTATGATTTTGATATTCAGTACAGGCGCACTCAGAATTTCGGTCAAGCAGACGCCTTGTCTCGACTAATCAGCGAGAACTCTATTGTGGAAGACAACACAGTCATTGCCTCACTATCCAAAGAAGACTACGCAGCATCCTACTTAACGAACGCAGTCCGTGCGTTGCCAGCATCGGCGTCAGACATTCAAATGGCCTCCAAGAACGATGCACTGATCAGAAAAGCTATGAAATATGTCATGAAAGGGTGGCCGCACATCGGTTTCGAGGGTGATATGAAGCAGCTTTACCACCGTCGAGATTCATTATGCATCGTGGATGATTGTCTAGTGTTTGGAGAAAGGGTAGTTGTGCCAAAGTCCCTACGATTGAGAGTCCTAAAACAGTTTCATACTGGTCACCCTGGAACAAGACGAATGAAGTCCATAGCCCGCAGTTTTGCATACTGGCCGCTGATGGACCAACACATTGTCGACTTGGTGGGCAGGTGCACACAATGTCAGCAGGCAGCGAAGTTCAACTCTAGAACAGCCAGCAGACGCGTATTTATCGACTAGGCACACACAATTGGCGTTTGATTTATCAACCATATTTTTTTCGTCCTAACAGAAACCCAGAGGCCAAAGAAAAAGAGAAAGACCTAAGAACAAATTTCGTTGGGGATTGGAGAGAGACATGGAGAGAATAAACAGCACTTGGGAAGAACTGGATAGGAAAGCCCAAGACAGAGTTAGTTGGAGAATACTAGTCGGCGGCCTATGCTCCACATGGGGTAAAAGACATCAGTTTGAGCATGGTGCCAGTCCCCTCTCCAGTTGTTTAAACTAAGGAATAAATAATATGCTATATATGCTTCCGGAATAGAATAACGTGTTGATTCGCCTACTTACAAATCAATTGATAAGTACTTCGCCTAATGTTTGTCACCATAGTCTTGTATGAGAACAGTGTATTTATCGGCGACTAATGTCCTTGTTTAGAAGTTATATGAAACTTGTAGAATGGGTGGAATAACGCTGAACTCTATCATGACTACCATTATGCTCCATGTATTCTCTGAATTCTAAATTGTCAATGAACGATATGATATTTCAGTGCATCCTGCCAGTGTTAAATATGGCTAACGCTGGATAACTTTTTATCTAGTAATACCGACCCAGTGGTGTAGAGGGTTAGGTGTTCGCCAACCTGAAGCCTCTGGAGAGGAATCTGGGATTCCGAATGATGAAGAGTTCAACACAAAAACTAAGCAGCTGTCCAGTGATCCCCGGCTTCCGATTGCACTCTGCCAACATTGATCTGTTACGTATTCAATCAACAAAAAGTATCAGTCTCCACAAAATAACCATCTTTATTCAATTTCAATTCAGTAACTTTGAAAATATTAAACTATCCGTGATGCCAAACAAAACACAAGGGCTGGAGTCTTATTTTGGAATCAGAAAATCACCTAATAAATCACAGTCCCCGACAGTCATGTTAAGAGATACAAAGCATCTACACTAAGTAAGTGTAGGGTAGTAAACAACCAATACAAAATGTCCAGTAAAATAAATGGTGCCGATGAAATACTTGACAGGAAAAATTGATCACGTTTTAAATACTTAATGCAGAATGAACGCACCGACAACTGCGAAGTCTACTAATCTTTATGTCTTCTGTCCCGATGCCATCTAATAGCAAGCCTATTGACAAAAAAGATGAATACATGCATATCGACATCACCATTTTAAGTGGTTTCTACGTACAGAGTTATATGTTAGATCCATTGAGAGACTTGCGAACGACTGATCCTAGTCAATCAAGTGGTAATCCTCATGTGGTTATTCCATCGAGTAAGCGATTTCATACGGTTTACTCTGTAAATGACCTTGACAACTTGTTATGGCAAGAAAGGAACAGTGATTGCAATATTAAGGCAAGTGGGTGCCTAGTCGGCCACTGAATGTCTTTCCTATGCTCACCCAGTCTCAAGTAGGGATAAAGAAGCATAAGATTGATGAGCCAACTAGACAGAATCATAATATTTCGAACATTCCATTATATACATGAAGTCAGGCCACACATCGAACCAAGTAAGAATTTAACATTAATTCGAAGCAAAGGAGACTGGGGCAGTGTATAGGGGTAACTTGTACAAAATCAGTCAACTGTAGTTCATAATAAGAGACAATATGCTAATAGTAAATAAACTGAACAGGAGGGTAAGAGAGACGTAGCAATTATAGAAAAAGAAACGTTTACACTACCCACAGTTCAGAGAGTTCTTTACTTTTCATTAGTCGTCCAACATAACACAGTCGTTATAGGCTATGTGCCTGTGACAACTGAACGAGATATGCTGGTATACCAGATTAACCATTAACAATGGACCCCATAGGTTCTCATTCCTACAAACATTATCACTCCCTGTTTATATTTAGTCCATACCCACTGAGTACCAACCCCAATAAAGACAATTTTAATCCCAACTATAGGATATCCAGCTTAGGTTACTCATCAAATCAACGTGGCACTATAGCACGCAGTAATTCAATTCCTGGGAATACAGTGAGTACCAATGCCACTAGCTAGCCAACCAAAAGACACAACTTCCAACTACACTGCACATGTCACTTCACTCATTTCAAACAACCTTAGCCGGCCAGTACTTCTATAGCATCCTTTAGTCTAGAATTACCTCGACGTGAATTCTATAGCCCCTATGGCCAGCCTGTTTTTAATTACCCTAACTGTCAGTATGAACGATTCCAAAACCAAAAATTATCTACATTCCATCCTTAACTAGAATATTTGAATTTAATCAAGTTCATATGTCAAAGTTACTCTTATCTACCTTAACCACTATAGCTACATGTTAAACTTATGTCTAACAAATACTTAATCGATCTGTAATAAAATATCAAAATTCGACAAGCATGTATGATTTTGCTAGCTCTGACTCGTCATGTCAGCTAAAGGATGAACAATACCAAACACCCTTAATTGTAATGTGCTATTTAATAATTATGGTGCATTACATGGGCGTGTATAATAAAAATAATAATGTGTCGGTTTAAGGCTTAACTCAATCCATGGTTAAGTGTATTATAAGATTATGTATTGAACGCTATGATGCCCGTGAGTTTTATGTACTCTTTATTTGTCTTAGTGTGCCAGCCCCCTAGCGAGAAACGTTAATTTGCTGTCAGATATTGTTGTATTATACTTTTCCCTACCTTCTACAGGAACATTAATTAGTGAAGATTTTAACACATCTGAGCGCTACAACCATTTTTTACAAAGTGCTTAGTAGTTGACAGAGGGACTTAGTGTTCCACAGTCCCACCGGATTCCAAAATATTTTGGACTTATATTTTACAAATGGCCTTTCTTTATACTCCGTGAATACTGGGCAGGAGTTCCTGAAGAGTGACCAACACATGGTCTTGCGCAGCTTTGATGCCAGGGCTACGGCATCTAGGTATCAAACATTTTCACTTGGTCGATATTTTCGTGTTTATGACCAAGGCACTTCAACTGTCTAGATTGGAGAAGCTACTTAAATAAAAACTATACTAGCGAATTGATTATAGTAAGACCAGTTCAGTTTTTGCTTTCTTTTTTGCAATCGTGCAACATCCTAAGGAATTTAAAAGTCACTCGAACTGAGTGTTGTGATGAAAATAATTTAAGAGTGAATTACTGTGTAGCATACTTTGCCCCATTTCTATTACAGTGCTATAATCTCAGATCACATATTTAAATTGGATTGTGACTGGAAAGCGGGATCCAGGACGCGCGTTTCGTCCTATTTGGGACTCAACGGCTGGATGTACCTGCATCCTAATGTTCATGTTCACATTGGGATTCGAACTCAGTCCGTTTCGTGCCAGACGCCACTGCGTTCACCACTAGATTACTGAGTCCAGACAGTCACACTTGTGCAACGGGCATATATATGTTATTAGGATTACCTTGTATTTTCCCGTTGATCCCAGTGTGAACATCAACATTGGGATGCAGGTACATCCAGCCGATGAGTCCTAAATAGGACGAAACGCGCATCCTGGATTCCGCTTGCCAGTCACAATCCAACTTAAATACATAACTTGTGTAATAACGATATATCGAGGCAATCCGCTCAGGATACACATATGGTAACAGAGACTGGCCAGTTTCAGTCCATTACAAATCGACCGGAAAATACAAGCTTATCCTAATTACATAATCTCAGATGTATGTTAGGCGTCTCCTACTTCTTTTGTGGTCACTGTTGGTACGACACAAGTTTGAATTTAGTAACAAAGGAATGTACAGTATCTCCGTCAATATTATTGTTTATTAATTAGCATTTAAGACATCCGATCCAAATGTAACAAAGATGCCCAAGGGTTTTGATCAAAGCGCAATCTAAGTAGATTCGTTGTGAAATTTTTAGACAAAGATTCATCCCACCCTTCTATACAGTATATTCGGTTTGTATGAGTGAAATGTAGATACATCAAAATGTGACTAAACACAAATTAATGATAATAACTCAACAGTGAGGGCATAACATAGTCATAAATAGTGTTCGGAGATATTAAACGATCAGCTCGCCAAAATGAAAAAAACTTCGTGACAAACCAAGAAACTTTTTTCTGAAAGCAAATAGTCAAGCAGGTCAATTAGTTTGATAACAGGCAGCAAAGCACACTAACTTTAACATAAATTCAGCCAAGTTTTTAAGGTTAAATTAGGCAAGCATTTAAAAACAGAGTCGAAATAATGACGAAAATATGGCTGGAGGACCGAAATTCGTAAGCTAGCAAGTAATATCATTTCACCTGAGTCAAAAAGTATCCAGCAGCAATCTAATAGCCTTAAGAACAACAGAGAATTGGTAGATAGATAGATAGCTTTCATTCTCAAGTACCATTGTGTACATAAGGGCATGCCAGTTTACAGACATGATCAGAATGATATGAATTTACATACATACAAATATTTCGACGAACTGTTACCATCAGGACTTTTAAAACATATAAAGGTATGGATCGAGAACTAAACCAACTGCAACAAAGTTTACAGTACTAGGACACTAAATATATGTATTGTAGCATAGCGCATATATAACAAAGAACCGCGCGCTCCTTGACCAACACGTTACATTTCCGAAAAACGGCTGAGGGTTAGTAGAATCGGTCACTGAGCATGTCCAGATGCGAGATAGGACAAAGGGTACTTGGAACTTGGGTTTTGAGGAGAAGGCAATAGTTTTGTGCCACTAAGTTCCATACTTGTCTTGCACATAATCTTCTACAATTAGAGAAAGGACAAAAGAGAGAACACTAAACAAAGAGCACTGGCATTATGGGGTTAACAAAGCTAATGGGCAGGATTAGTATTTATACTTCCGACATACCACTCATGCATATAGTCTGATTAACAGGGAAGAACACTATCATATGACCAAGACAGGTGAATGATACGCGTTCAGAGTCCCTATTATTTCGCTAGTGGGGTGAGAAATAAAAGTTTATGTGAATATTGTTAGTGAGATACCAGAAGAAATGAAACTACTAACATGCCGTACAAATAAATGAAGTGAATCTGTTTCCCGAATGGCTTGAGGTAAATGGTTCCAGATTCTCGAGAATTTATTTGTGGAATAATTCATGTAAAAATCAGATTTAGAATGCAATATTTTTACTTTCGAGGCTAAATTGCGTAGGTTATAGCAGGAAGGTTCCTCGAACTAAATTGTATTAGGTGATGAGAACGCTAATTTGTCTAATATTTTGTATAAGAAGATTAATTTTAATTTTAGTCGTCGCCTCCATAAGGTATCTAGTCCTAACTGAGTGCATCTAGTTTAATAATCTTGAGTACGATCAGCCCCAAGAATGCAAAGAGAAAAGCGACGTTGTGCAGACTTTAATCTGAGTTTATCCTTAATCAAAACATTACTGAGAATAAAGGTGCAGTATTTTAGTAAGGGTCTGACACAGACTTTATATAGCAGAATACGAGAATCATTGCTATGAAAGTTACGTAGTATACAACCTAGTAGTCGATGTGACTTAGATGTCTGCATATCGACCCGTTCCTTAAAAGACAGGTTATAAGAGTACTTTAGTCCTACTGACTGAGGCTTAGACAAATTACTGCAGTTTATGGAGAGATCAAAATTGAGACACATCCCCAAAACATATTCAACCACAATTAAAAGCATGAGGATCATACTTTCATTTTGGGCACCACACTGCGACCTTGTTGAGTTCGGCAGTGACGCCACTGAATTTGTGTGAAATTAGTGAGGGGGGAATAAGTACACTATTTTAAGATCTGCGTATAGAAAGGGTCTACCCATGCTGAAGCGTTTACACTTTCCTGTATAACGCCACTTGTAACCGGTTCAGCCTTTGAAAGGGTGGAATTAATTTTAACAGTTTGATGTCTATTACTGAGGAAAGAGTTTAACCTTGCAAGTAATGGATTCCTAATCCCATAAGAGGAGAGTTCGCCTACAAGAATCCTGTGGTTAACAATATCAGAAGCTTTAGATTTGTCTAAGTTCAATACTAATACCAAGTGCCCAAGGTTTCGTTAAGTAAAGACCTAATTAAAGAATGCAAAGTGACAAGTCATACAGGACCTAGTTTTGAGAAAACCAAGTTTGGAATTAAAGATGAGTTTTTCTGGGAGTAAATAATCAGACATTTGGTCACATACTATTTTTCCATTATTCTGGAGATAACTGGGGTGATATTTATGGGCCTGTAGTTATGCAGCTTTGTTCTGTCCCCTGATTTAAATTGAGGGCATATGCACGGGGTTTTCCATTTATTAGGGTAAGGTCTTGTTAATGAAAGGCCAAACATTTTTAATAGGATTAATGGTAAATTAGGTCCACCGAGTTTGAAGTAGATGGATGCCATCTACTCCATAGCTACTTGACGTCCTAAGTGAGTTTATGGATTTACAAATATTGTCATAAGTGAAGGTAACGGATTCCATATGGTTTGTCGCTGAGTTGATAATGTTTACTTCATTGTCATCCTGGGGTATACCTCTGTTAGCGAAGAAATCGCTGGACAGGTTGGTTATGATATTATGGTCGGTAATCACTAATCCATCTCGTAAAATGCAGAGAGTATCACTATTCCGAGAAGGTTTGAGACGTTTATTGAACAGCCGTACCAAGTTTTGTACCTTGGAGCTCATCATCATCATCATCAGCAACGTAGAACCGGGCACAAACGCCTGTAGGTTCAAGTTGCCATACCACAATAGCACTACGAGAGTATTGAGGTAACGTATAGACAGAATACAAGAGAGAAGAGTAAGTAAAGATTTCCAGAAAATAACAATAGAATTTAAGATCTAGATGAGGTTAAAGAGTGAATACACTTGCGCCACTGTGACCGGTTCTGAGCCATATCACCTAGTGTCTCCAGCCATTTGTTGCGATCATCACGCGGACCCCAACCAGGTAGTCTACATCTACCTACATGGCTTAGACCAGTAGTCAAGGACTTCATGGACTGATGCCATGTTTTGGTTTGGCCGCCCCTAACCTTCTTCCATCCTACTTCAGCCCTAGCCAACATCGCACGACGGGGTAGACGGTGGTTGGGCATGCGCAATACATGTCCCAGCCATCTCAGTCGATGAAGGTTAATGACCTCTTCAACTGATTTACCGTGTTTCCCAAGAACATTTCGTCGAACCTCACTATTACTAGTCCGGTTATTCCATGGTATACGAGCGATGTTCCGAAGATTCCTATGGTCAAATATCTGGAGACGACGCATATCTTGAGTTTTCATGGCCCACGTCTCGCAGCCATATGTTAAGATGGCGCGGATTGCTGCGCAGTACACCCGGCCTTTCGTTGAGACACGGATATTTCGTCTGCGCCACAAGTGCCGTAGATTGGCAAATGCCAATCGGGCTTTCTGGGTCCGCGCTGAGATTTCATCAGACACCGACCCACCAGGGGTAATGAGACTTCCGAGATAAGTGAAGCGATCAACGCATTCAATTACTTCACTCCCTATAAATAATTTGGGGGAAGAAGCAGACCAGTCCTGGAGTAACATTTTGCATTTGGGAGGGGAGAAGCGCATCCCAAATATGCCTGCATTGTTACTCAAGGTGTTCAAGAGACCTTGAATGCTGTGTGCATCTTCACCAAATATGACTATATCATCTGCATATTCTAAGTCGACGAGAGAGCCTCCTGGAAGGAGACTAATCCCAGAGGACTTAAAAGAAGTGAGAGAGATTTCTATCAGTACATCTATGATGAAATTAAATAAAAATGGGGATAAGGGGCAACCCTGACGGACTCCACTTGAGGATGAAATTTCTCGTGACAATTCGCCATATGCTCTGACTCGACCAGTGGTGACCGAGTAGAGAGCCTTTATAAGGTTAATGTACTTTTGAGGTACGCCTTTTAATGACAAACATTGCCACAAGACTTCACGGTCTACAGAGTCGAACGCTGCTTTTAAGTCAAGAAATACAACTATAGTTGGGCGTTGGTACATATGTCTGTGTTCGAGGACCTGGCGCAGGGTGAATATGTGATCAATGCAACCCCGGCCAGGTCTGAAACCAGCCTGGTTTTCCCGAGTCTGTTGTTCCCTAGTGTTGGTTAAACGTCGGATGATTATAGTGGCTAATATTTTAGATACTATATTAGTCAAACTGATTCCTCTGTGGTTATCACAAGAGGATTTCTGTCCCTTTTTGTAGACTGGAACAATCAGCGATCGAGACCAGTCAGAAGGGATGGAGTTTAGTTCCCAGACTTTGGCTAATATATCAGTCAACCTGCACGTTAAAACTATACCACCATCCTTGAAGATATCGATAGACAACATATCAGGCCCTGCTGCTTTCCCACGTTTCAATTTACTTATGACGTTTTCAACTTCACTGAGAGTTGGGAGACCTATGTCAGTTTTCCATTCGGGTAGCTTGGAGATTGTGGGTAAGCTAAGCGTGGCTGGGGGCCAGTTAAACTGTTCCTGAAAGTGTTCTGCCCATCGTTCTAATCTTCTAGATTGAGAGTAGATCAACGACCCATCTTTTTCGGAGATGATTTCACTAACTGCCGATTTTTTGATACTGGTGTCCTTAATAAGTCGGAACAGCTGTCTACTATTGCCTGCCGCTGCTGATGCTTCTATCGCTTTTGCTTTTGTTGCCCACCACTGTTCACGATCCATACGCAGACTCTTTGTCAGTCTACGTTTCAGTTGTCGTCGCTCTTCATCATACTCCGAGCCTGCTGGAATGAGTTTTCGAGCCTCCATCAGTTCCCTAGAAGTACTAGAGATCCAATGGTCTTTCATTGGATTGGGGTTAGATGCTGATAGCGCTGCTGCGTATACACCTGCTTTAAAATCATTCCAAGCTACTTCGGGGGAAACCTGTTGGTCATGGGCGAGTAAATGCTTAGCCAAACCATTCCTAAATGCAATCTTCGCCTTCTCACTTTGAAAGTGATATCTAAAGGGTTTGCCCGATGTAACCTTTCTGCGACCAGTAAAACGCATAGAGATACGTGCTCTCACTAGGGCATGGTCAGAGTCTAGGCAAGTGCCCCAGAAAGAGCGGCAGTCCTCTATACAACCTCTCCAACGGTAGCTGATGCCGATGTGATCAATTTGTGTCCATCGTTGCGTAGATGTTGGAGGTCGCCAGGTTAAACAGTGTCTCGCCTTATGCTTAAAGTTTGTGCTAGCTAAGAATAAACGGTAGTCTGAACATAACTGCAACAGACGATCTCCGTTGTCTGTTCTCTGGGCTGGGATGCCGAGTAACCCACCTAGGTGCTTTTCAGCCTGATTTAGTCTACCTACTTGGGCATTAAAATCTCCTGCAATAATTACTATGTCTGAGTGCTTAGCTTTCTGAAGGAGGCTAGAGAACTTCATATAGAAGTCATCTTTCACTTCATCTGTGCTGCAATCAGTGGGGGCATAAGCAGAGACGACAATAAGGCATCGGCGTGTGTCCCTATCTTTCCGAGTTCGTACTGAGTCATTTAGACGGACAGCACATAGACGACTGTCTACAGGAATCCACTCGAGAAGAGCCTGTTCTGCACGTAAGCTTAGTGCTATACCTACACCAGCAAGGCCACGTGAGCTAGCTGTAGGGTCTCCAGATAAACGAAGAGTGAAGTGTGCAGTTCCATTGCATTGACTAGGTGAGGTCAAACGGATGACCATGCTGGGATCCTGTATGCGTGTTTCGGAGACACAGCATACATCAATGGCAAGAGATTCTAATGTTTTAGCTAAGGCAGCCTGTTGACCGATTTGACACAGCGTACGCACATTAAAAGCTCCAACACGAAGTTTAGAGCGTGGCTTCAGGAGACCTGGTATGATAATTTGGGAACTCGGGTAACCAGTAAAAGTGGCGCGTATAGAAACTGTAGGAGAAGTGTTACAAGTAGAGACCATAGAGGGAGAACGTGTTTGATCATGAACAAGGTGAACTCGAGTGCTATTAGAGGTATGAGGGCGGTTATCACTTCCCGGTTGCCCACACCGTGGAAGGGTCATTCTTGAGGAACCTGAAAGAGAAAGAGGATTAGGGTAGGTCGTGATGACCTGAGAGTGTGACCGCAGTGCCCAGGGGACAGCTGTTTGAGGCCGGTCAAGTATGTTAAGTGTTGCTCCGGTTGTCAGAAGAGGAGGCATCGGCCTCATGGCTTCCGAAGGAGCTCGGCTTTCACCATGAAGCGTCATATTAGTCCTTCCAACTTCCAGGGCAGAGTTAGAATGGTTATAAAGATTTTTATTCGTAAGCTGTTTTTTTAGCATGGTAGTTGTTTTACGGGATGGGGTTGCTAACCCCATGCCCAACCCTCCTCCTTTATCCGGGCTTGGGACCGGCAGAAACCCTGTGGGGGCTCCAGGCGGAGTTACCTTGGAGCTACTGTACATTGTTGATAATTCTTCGTTAATCGCCTTTAACCTGTGGACTTCTTTTACTTGATTGAAGGTCATGGTAATTTCCATAAGTGCTGAGAAGTCATTTGACTTATGATAGCTCTTCTGTAAACGTCTTAGCTTCTTACGGTAATGAAGTGGTATATACAAATCATTTGACTTTATTATATTGCTTAGTTTAATAGGTGCAATCGTATCTAAACATGAGTTATTAATTTGATAAAAAAAATATCTAGTGCATCTGTAGGACTACTAGATAAGAAAAAATTGTCGCGGTCAGAGAAACTTAGAAGTGTGCAGGAGATCCTAGTCCACATTTTTGTAATGTCGATACTGCCTAGTTTTTCCCAATTTATGATTATTGGAGTGACTAAATTCAAAAGGAAGAGTACATAGAACCATTTTGTAGTCACTGCTCTCTAGCCCATTTGCTACACGCAAGTCCAATTTATTAGACTTAATCTTTTTACAAAATGCCCCCAATTACTCAGTCAGTACTAGTCTTGAATTTTCTGGCAGCGACCACAAAGTCGTCATTTGCCAATTAATTGTCAATGAATGTTCATATACTAAGAGTAAAACAAACGATCCTCTTGATTCTCGGAGAAACTATGCTCAAATTAACTGGTCTAATACCGAGAAATTGTTACATGATCTTAATTGGGACATATTTTTCTCCTCTTACGAAGTTAATAACTCACTCTATGCTTTTTACCATAATATAAATTTATGTCTTGACAGTGTTGCACCTTTTAAAGTGATTAAGCCACATATCCCAAATAGTGAATACATCCCTGTTAGATTTAAAAACAAACTAAGGAAGTTTCGAAAGAGATTATTCGTTCGGCATGACTTTTCCGTAATTTCTAGTATCCATTCAGTATTCACAAATATAGCAAACTACAGGAAAACGAGAGAGCTAGAAGCCGAAAAAATACATCTGAAATTACCTGACAAAATAGCCTATTTAGCAGCCACCCTCAGAAAGAAACTTTATGCCCAGTCCAGTCTTCCTACTATTCTCAATATCAAAAATAACATAACTAGTAACCCTATGGAGATGTGCGAAGCGTTTAGTGATTCCTTTGGACACTCTTTTACTAGAAACAGTCCACTTATAGGGATGATCAGCAACTTCAACCAACATAAATTAACTAGCTTGAAGTTTACAGTTACTAATGTTAGAAATGCTATAAGATCACTAAAACCTTCATTTAATAGTGGAGAGGATGGAATACCGGTTAATTTGATTAAATATGGTAGCTCAGCCTTCCCAATACTGCTCACAAACATATTTAATCTCTCCTTAGAAGATGGAACCTTCCCTAGTTCATGGAAAACCACATATATATTCCCTCACTTTAAAAAAGGCACTAGGCTTAACGTTGAAAACTGCCGTCCAATTAATCACTCTTCCGTTTTATCTAGAGTCATGGAGAAAGTTATAAAAGAGGAGATTTACACTCACATAGTTAAGCACAAACTAATTATCTCTTCCCAGCACGGCTTCAAGTCTAAGAAATCCTGCATAACTTGCCACCTAGAATATTTCGACTATATAATAAACAATAGAGATGACGGAAAATTAATTGTTACCCTATACTTTGACTTTACTAAAGCGTTTGACAAAGTACATCACTCATCTCTCTTATATAAATTACAAGCTTTCGGAATAATGGGCAAGTTGCATGATTGAAAGATCGCATTCAATTAGTGAAACTAAGACGATATCTTTCACGTCCCCAAAATATCACTAGTGGTGTCTTTCAGGGTTCAGTCACTGGACCATTATTATTTATTATGTATGCTAATGATATATGCCACTGTTTTCAAGAGGGTGAGAGCTTTATGTTTGCGGACGACTTCAAAGTTGTCTATGCTCTCAACCCACATGAAGGTCGAAATGTTAACGACATAATACAGAGAGATCTCAATAAACTAAGTGGTGTAATAAGTGGTTTCTTTCCCTTAACACACAAAAGTCAGGATACCTATGTTTCGGAGAATCTAACTGCGAGATCAACCTACACCTTAACGGACATGAATTTCGTCATCTAAATAGCGTCTGTGATTTAGGAGTAAGGTATTCAAAAAGTCTATCCTTTACCGAGCATGCTTCACCACAGGTCTATAAAGCTCGTAGACTTATTGGTTTTATTTATCGTAACTACCGTCTTAACGAATCTAAAGTTGTTCTTTATAAAACCTGTGTTAAACCTCTGCTTGAGTACTGCCCAATTATATATAGTTGCATGCGTTCACTAGATCGGCAAAAAATAGAGAAAGTTCAACGGCATCTTACTAGATTACTAACCCCTGGCCGACCCTATAATGCTAGATGCTGTACTTGGAAGTTAGACCCTTTATGGGTCAGAAGGATTAAACTTAATCTTACTATACTCTATAAAATTCTTCATAAAGAAATTATAACAAATTGTACTGCCTTGACATATAGTCGAAAACATAAGTATGACTTGCGGAACCAAGACTCCCTGGTAACAGCTGTTACCAGGGAGTACCAGCTGTTACTCTCTGCACTAGTGCAGAGAGCCGCTAGTAAGCTGAAATCCTCCTTCTTTGTTGCACGTTATGCTAACCTCTGGAACCGGTCACCAGAAAGCATACGACAATCTAACTCATTGTCACAGTTTAGATTGGCAATAAACCTACACTTGGACAATGCCGGCATCTGTAACTTACTTAACACAACTTATATAGACTATGGTACATTTATCAATGGACCTCCTGGCATTTAATTCTCCTTATAACACTACTAAAAACAAAACGTACCTGTAGCCTTTAAAAGCTCCTTGATTATTCACCTACAAGCAACAGAACGTTTTCCTACCTAGCAGAGAGTGCTTTGGAATCTCGTAATGTCTACGCATTTCTTAGAGGTGATGCAGTATGTCTTTATTTCCCCATACTTTATCTTATAGGATAAAGTAGATCTAAAATTTGCCATAGTTATCTCTAGTATCAATCAACGTTTCCCAGAATAAAAAAGTCAAATGACAAATGAGCTTTAGTTAATCCAATATGTACACTTTAGGTCTCACTGGAATCAGATGTACTTAATTGGTTATGTGTCCTCTCGCCCTGTTGCTTGTTCCTTTTCTTTTCAGTTCCCAACTATTGTGTCACGTTGAAAATATCACCCAGAATCCACTCCGAAAACGAAAGTGCATCTTTGTGATCTACTCATGATAACTTAATGTGGTACCTCCGATCTCCATCGTCCACCTGCAAGGTGCTGTCCCACACAAGGTCATGTTCGTACCTGGCGCCACAATTGACTATTTCAAAAAACCGTGTAGTATCTAAATCTTCTCTGTGTCGCGTTTTTGACACTCCTTTTCCTGAATTGATTACATATATTAATAAGTGTTTTTAACTAATGCATCCCTGAACACTCAAGAATGAAAAGTATCTTCCAGCTGTTGGTTAACGGTTTTCTTGTTTACATTTAATCTTCCTGCATATGAATCTAGTGTCTTGTAGATGGTATTATTAGTCAAGCACTCATTTCGGTAAAACGTTGTGTTCCATTGTACAAGAGTTAACCTTTCTGTATCATAATGACCATTCTGTACTAAATTTCAGAATAATAATACTTAATAATAATAATAAAGTGTTGTCGAGATTCCTGGGTTGCAATTTGATGTCTTAAATCGTCTGACATCCGGGAAGCACTGGACAGTCGTTTCGTTCCCGTATGAGAGTCTTCAGCAGTAAGCTACTGCGACCTCTCCTGGGATCAAGTTCAGGACATTCAAGCTATTTGGCAAACACCTAACAATCGGATCATCTAACCGTCTCCCAGGGGTCAATACTTCTAACTTTAGTCACCTCGTGATATACTTTTGATGCCCCGTTCATGGACACTGATGGTTAACCGCCCAACATTCGACATGTCTAAAATTCATTGATCAAGTCATACTAGGACTCCGAAAATTATCTCGAGAAAATAGTCAGTAGACTGAAGTCAGGAACATCGACTGTTGTAAGCTGGCTTACTAGTCCATTGGTTGAGAATTCACTGCAAAACCTATAGGTCTTGGATTCAATTTCTAGTGAAGTCGGGATATCAAATAAGTATTTCAATAAACAATTCAAAATGGTTTCCAAACCTGTTGTGTCTTATCTACTGAGTACAAGGAGGAGCAGAGGGCATTTATCTTCCAAGTACTTCTGACAAAGTTGGATCATTGTAGGATAAATGAAAGAACAAAGAAGTACTAGTAAAAAGACCCCTCACTTCCTCCTTTTCAAGGAAAGTGACAAAAACACTAGTTGTTATAGACGCGAAGCGCTGATTGTTTACAAAAGAGGTAACAAAACCAAATAAGCCTTCATGGTTTGTTATCATACACCCGTAACAGTAGTCGACCTAGAAGTCACGTAGACTCGCCACCAGTTAATTCACGTCATTTTTCTTTCCTGATCTCTGGTTGTCTAAACACATATTCGTGCTAGCTACATACCCGATTATTCTCGCAGCCTTCTTTATACCTGTTCGCTAAGCCTGTCGCTTTCTGCACCACCTTTCTTTTCTTCGTCACATTGTTTGGCTAATTTTTTTCATCTCCACCTTCCTTTTGACTTTCTAGCCTCAACCGACATTGTATCACAGTATTCTTACCCACTCATAGACTAGTAAACGAGTATGAAACCTAATAAAGAAAAAAGTATAAAAAATTTAACTTGATAACAACCAAGACCGTGGGAAACTCCACCAAAGGAACATTTAAAAAAGAGTGAAACATTATTTTGCACTCATAAATAGCTAAACACACAAAAATACTGAAATAGCAATCTCTCTCCGTTTCTTCGCCTGGTCCAATTCAATCAGGATAAAGGCCAGAACCCACAGGGCGATAATAATACTTTATTTACTGATATCAGGGGCAGGTTATATCAACAAAAACATGTGACAATAATAGTGTTTAATTGTTGCATAGACTAACTATACTGTGATATATGGAGATAATGGAATAACAAAAGATGTTTTAAATTTGTACTTAAGTAGCGTCCATCACGAACGGGACCATGGAAAGACCGTGTGACACAGAAAAATTGCAAGGTAGGTTCAAGTGACCATATCGAAGGGGATGTAGATATTCAACATTTTGCGTAGTATGAGGCGACCTCTAAGAGTCTAGGTTCTGGTCACCGATGTATCTTAGTAGTAAGATACTAGGTTTGGCAGACATCCATCATGGAATAATTGAGTCTGTGTCATATTCACTGAGTTGAGAGAATATGTCTACATAGCATATAAACAGGGAAAAAGGATAAAAGGGAAAATTCTGTTTGTGCGTAATGGACAGGTATAAGGACCACCAAAAACATGATATGATTGATTATAAGTCGTTTGTTTCTGGCAGGTAAAGTGTAGATGGAGGTGCAATGGTCCATAGATATCCTTTATTCTGAAACGTCATCGTGTTATCTTTGATGTCTATTTAATTTCATATAATGAGTGGTCCAATTATTTCCAGTGTGTTTGAATAGGTGGCTTCATCAGCCAGGAAGCTAATACCTTTGAGAGATATATTAAATAGCTTGCAATGTACTAGGAGATTACCTGCCATGTGTACTTCTGCTGGCAGTCTGTTCAATATGTGACCATACCTAGTCAAGCAATAGTTTGCCTAGCTTGTGTTTTGTGTTTTTCAGTTTCAACTTGATAGAGTTGTTTCTCAGATAATAGTCTTGAATTCAAGTACAGTATACAACACTAGTTGAGGTATGGGTCATATTGTGTAACAGATTATAGAAGAGGAATAAATTTGTTCTTAGTCTCCTTCTCTAAAGTAGTTTGGGATTGAGTTTTGTAGTCACTTGTAGAATTATTTTTAATTAATTGCCGTGTTAAGTAGCGTTGTTTACTCCACTTTTAGTTTGTCACTTGTTCGTAGACTGCTAAATAGAAAGGTACTGTACTCAAGAAAAGGTTTAGCACAAATTTTGTAGAGACTGTGTCTTGACTCATTTTGATGAAAGTTTCTTGGAATGAACCTAGAAGTCGTCGTGATTTAGACAGTTTGGTAGATATGTACTCAGAAAAGTTAACGTTGTGAGAATATTGTTGTTATGACGCCAACTGTTATGTTTCCCTGGTCAGTTGATACAAAATACGCGTGGGTTCTTATGGGTTTAATATGGTTCGCGTACGATCTCTAGGGTAGCTGAATTATATGCCGGATCTCTACGATTTCTGGATACGATTAACTGCGAACGGTACCTCAGATACTTGTACCTCCGCCGGATACCACAACTTATTTCTCCCAGCCCGCAGCTATTCCAAAAGACTGGATTTGTGGGAAGATTGTATTGTGGAACAAAAACGAAGATGAGACAGGCGAACAATGTTAACATAAGTTCATCGATTTGCATTGATTAGTCAGTCATCAAGTGAATTCATCAACCTTTTACAAATACAATAATTGTTACTAGGAATAAGACTCACAATGATTTTAAATTAATGTAAAAAGTTTACAAGTCAAGCTTACAAAAAATCAATACAAATTCTCTCGCTTGATTTAATTAACCATTGTATATTCGGGGATTATGAATCCCCAACAATTGTATGCCTCGGTCAGTTGCCGTATTATGTTTAGGGAGTTTGTGGTTTCTAAGTACAAGTTGTACTTGAAGTTTTGGCCCCCCACACGTATCCACCCACATTTCACAGTATTGAATTCCAGACACTAGTAGTAACCGTTCGCTGAGGAGTTTACATATAACTTTTGGGTTGTCGTAGGTTATTCCATTTTGCAGTGTTGAATGAATACCATATTCTTCAGTTTTTTTTCAAGCGTTTTTTAACAGGCGGCAAAAGTTTGGAGATTTAAATTTACCAATAAGTGCTGTATATTCCTAGTCTTCGGGTGAGTTTTACGTTGACATCTTACTTGTTCCGGTAGACAGTGTATTTGATTTAGAGCAGTAAAATCTTTTGAGATGTAGTATTTTTCGCTTAGTTAGCATAGCGTGGCCTTAGTTTTAGTGTTGACGTTGTTTCGTAACCTGCCTTTGATGGTACCACTGTGTCCACTAAGGGCTTCATGGTACGATAGAATATTTTTTTAGTGTTTCCGTAACGTTGTCATTATCAAAGGAATAGGCCCTGTCAGAGCATCGAACTAGATTTCAGAAGGCTCCCCAGTCAATATGGGTAAAGTTTTTATACTGAAAACGCTTGCAAGTCGTTCTGTACTTACTACCACAAGAAATGGTAGAGTGCACAGAATTGTTTTGTGGTCGCTGTTATAAAATCCTTCACGATATTCTACAGATATCGGTGTTATATTATGACAGAATATCAAGCATGGGGTGTTAGTGCTGCGTGTAGGTAAATACACATATTGTTTCCAGTTTCGTATATTAATATGCTTAATTACGCCTTCATAAAACGTCGGACCAGATAACGTGCGCTAATCGGCTCAGGGAAGATTAATTTCTCCACAGATTATTTTATAGTCGAGGCTTAGGGTAGCAGCGTGTTCAAATGATGCGACCAGTGAGATGCCTATTAATTTAGATGTATTTGGAGCCCTATATATACAACCTACTAGTAGTTGGTAATTATTCACGTGTACGTTTAGCCACATCGAGTCAGGTGCTGCGTTAAGAACGTCGTCATTTATGTTTTCCACTTTTGTAAAATTGGATACGTATGCCTGACAGCCCCCCCTACCTCTTTTAGTGGCTCCATTGCAACGAAACACAGCATGGTTGTCTATGGCAAGGTATGAGTCAGAAACATCGAAGGACAACCAACTTTCCGTTATTGGAGCAAGTGTAGGGCTGTATAGAAGAACCGAGGTTCTCGGCGGTGTCATTCTATTTAATATAGATTGGGCATTGATTAGCATCAGTGTCAGGTGGGGCGAATTTATGACCTCTGATAACTTTCGTATTGTGGGCTATTCCGTTGTTTTCCATAACAGTTATCATAACATTTGCTTGTGGTATAGACACTAATGTGACACTACCGTTTGTTTCCAGTGGTGGTTATAGATGAGATCCGGCACAAATCGTAGTCATTGGTATAGTTGTATATGAGGTGGTAGTAAGTCGATTTGGATGCAGGAAGCATGAGTAAGTAGATGCAGACTTAGAAGGAGAATGAGATAAGAAGACTGACATCTTGGGGACTTCGCTGTTTTCAAAAAGTGCCATGTTATTGTTGGTTGAGGCACCATTTTGGATCATCGGTATGGAGAGAGGAATGGACTATTGTTCATATATTGTACGTGATCCAGATACTAGTGGGTAGGTAGCAGGGGATTGCTTAGATGTTCAGTTTGAGTGAAACACCAGGGGTTGTTAATTTTTGGACAGTTCATATTGATAGTTAGGGTTAGGATTTGGCCCACCATAGGGGCTATTGAGTCTTTTTGAAATCGTTAACCTGGGGTATAGTGTAAACATTTTTGCTGCCTGAGGTTGTATATGTTTAAAGAGGCTGCATACGTTATGTGGTTAAAAATTATGCCAAACCGTTGCTTCGCTAGTGGTGCTACTATGTCTTGTATTCCGAAAAGAGTTTGATCACCATCTAGTACGTTATGACAATGAGGAAAATTGTGATTTATGTAGTTGGTGTTGAAACTATTTATATTGGAGTCACTGTAAGATGGGTTTAAAATCAATGAAAGAGTGAAGTTGTTATTGTAAAATTTTATTTGCTTGTATGAAAATCCCTCCATGTTGTTTTTAGTATTGTGCAGTTCGTTTGCTTGCATTTTATCATTCTGTTGTGCTCTGACTCTGTAACAGATCGTTTCTTTCTGTTTGACCCTTTTTTTAATTGTAACAGTATTGGATTTGCTCACAATCAGTTTCTTGCATATCCTTTTTTGTTAGCATATACTACATGCAATCGGTCTTCCGTTTTGTTTTACTGGACTTCAAGGTCTGGTTGATATCTTACTTGTCTGTACCTGAGTGACTTGACTCAGTTGGTTGACTTTATTTGTTAGGACAAGTGACTATTTTATTGTTTATTTACTATGTTTTTGTTTTGTTATAGATTAATTGTTCAATCTGGTTTGAATCCCTTTGGCTGTATAGGGAAGGGGAACCGCTAAGGTCTGTGTACTAAATTTGTGTTTATTTTTAAATATAGTACAACGTTTTCACCAGTAAATTGTGTTACTGGATATTCTGTTGCGAATTTGTGCGTGACTCAAGAACCAGCTGGCCCTATACAGAAACAACGTTGACTTTCAAACGTTATTGGTAGTTGTGATCTTTACAGTTACGTATATGTAGATTAAGAAAATCCATAATTATTGATTGGGTTAGTGCCTAAAGCGTTTCGTCGTGCTGTCCCAGTGGTGTTTACTATAGTATGTAGAGTTTCGTACAGGATGATGGATGAAGAATTGTCGCTCAGCTTGTTGACTGTCGATGTTAGATTTCAAAGGACGCGACTGTACTTGTCCGTTATTCTGTTGTCTAACGTTTTTTATATTATGTAGTGTAGGTGAATGTTGAATAGACTGGCATTCATCGTTTACTCTGCTGCTTTGAGTACCTTTAAGTTCGTTGCAAACTAGTGGAGAGAATTTATTTACGGCGGATAATATAATCTTAGATCTTTGTTTATTTGGGATATTATGTTTAGTCTGTATGGCTATTAACGCGAATAGAAATCGGTTGTGGGCTTGCTTGGGATTGTTTAATTTTCGATTCAGGTTTAGTTAGGTCATCTCGAGTAATATCTAGTTTAGGATTAGACTTTGGCTAGTTAGTAATATCCATGTTCGAGTCACTTGGTGGACCAGACATTGATTTTCTGTGTAGGAACAAACTTGGGTAGGATTATTAGTACATATATATTTACTAACATCCGTATAAAGGTGTTTGCCGTTACTTGTTGCTACCACCAGAGACATATCAAGGTTGCAATATTTAATGTCCCTAATTCACCTATCGAGAAGGTGTCAGGTGGTGATGGACTTGTATCCTGAGATATGTAGTAAGTTTTCTTTATTTTGGTAGGGGATACTTTTCGTTAGTTGGTACTCCCGGTGGAATTATTAGGTGTGAATGCTTCGCATTTCGTTATGAGACGTTGAAAAGGAGTTTAGATCTTGGGTGACCTTACTATTTCTATAGGGTATGAATCCCTAGCTTTCCTTCATGACGCAATGAATAGTGTTGCATTCCAAAGGCAATTGAATTTGAGTAATATTGGACAGCTATTCTTATTTGATTTTTATCTGTCTTATATCCAGGTATTAAAATTCTAGCATACCATATGCTTTTAAACAAGTATTCCTTGTTTCTACAAGGGGTGTGAGGTCGGTAATATTATATACCATCACGTTACATGAGGAAATAACCCTTTTTACCGCTTTTGTTGCTACGAACTTAATTAAACACTCAACTTGTAGAAGGTTTTCAGGGCTTTCGTCATAATCATGATCCTATATATTTGTGAGTGGTTTCAGTCGGTTGAGGTTAAATGTCAATCCAGCTAGCGATTTTTGTAGCGACAGTATATCGTGGCTGTTATGGACGATATCTCAGTGAGTGTCATATAAAATGTCAGAAATCTTAACCCGAGGGCTACTAAAACTATCTTAGAGGACATCTGGCATCGGTGTGATCTTCTTAAGTGGGTTAGTTAGACTATTTCGTTAACGTTTGTTATAATTTACAGGTTTATTTGTCTTTATCATCTTATAATAGCGTGACATATGATGTAGTCCGGTATCCTATGAAATATGCTGTTTTAAAGCACTATGGATGAAGCGGTTAGTAAAATACGGCACAGAGATTAAAACCTACAAACCACGTATAAAATGTTACGACCTTCCAACAGATCGCTTGCAAAGGTTAACAACCATCAAGGGAGGTTTCATATAGTTCGTCACGAAAACACTAGATGTTGGAACGGCAGGATTTTAATGACAATGATAAGAAAAAGGAAAAGTAATAGTAAAAAATGTGTTAATATCAGTAAACTAGGAAGAAGTTTCAAGAAGAAGATGGGATTCTGTTTATTTTTTGGAGTAAAGGCTGTCCACATTTCTGTCAGCTCCTCACATCACGCACCCAGTTTTAACTACTGCCACACATAGCACCACTGCCAGTTCACCTAATCTGTGTGACCGTTCTTTCAGCTTTATTTGTATACTTTTTCCTACCTTTATCCTTTCTTTCCATTTTATTTAATTTTTATTACTCCATTACGTAACCAGGTCCCCAGCAATCAGATAACTACCGGCTTCTGCTAATTCATCGGTCTGAAACAGGAAAAATTTCCGCAATTTAAACTCAAAAATATTATTATACAGAAGGTGTATTCGTCCAATATTCGTATATAGTTGTCTACTCTACAGCAACTGTAGACGCATAGATTTGGTGGAAATTGGGAGAATTGAAAAAGCATTTACTAAGAGCTTACTAGACGACTCTGGGACACAAACTTATCGCCAACGTTGCGATAAATTGAAGCTAGAATCCCTCTAGTTCCGACTCTTAAAATCAAATCTTACTCTCATATATTGCCTTATTAGTGGTGCCACTTAGTCTTCAACATCATTGCAGGCCTCCTACATCTCCCCACATGACCTGCGTAATAAAGAAAATACTATTATTATTATGCAATGTCGTAAACAGCTACGTCAAAACTTCATCACAGTGAGATATGCGACACTATGGAATAGACTTTCCAAGCATATTCACCGCAGAAATTTGTTAACCGCGTTCAAAAATTTATTTCATGAACACCTGTTAGGTGATAGTTTATGTAATCTTTTTAACTGCCCCAAAATAAATATTGATATATACAAACAAGGCCCCAGTTCTGTATAAACAATCCTAAATGTATCAAATGGTTTCACAATACACGATACGTCTATGGTTTCACAGTTAATAGTGCGTATTTTCATTTTGTTCCAACCCGCATACTCACACACCCCTTTATTCAGAAATTTCACGCCCCTAATACAACTTGTGTAAAAATTCATAATTTAATTGCACTTGTAACTTTTTTATTGTCCAACGTCTATCATCACTAATGCACCAGTCCACAATTTCGATGACGATTTGACATTTTAGTTATTTTAGGTTTATTAGTTGGCTAACAAAACTATTCACACAAAATTTAAGCTATAACAACGTATTAATCTCTTTGGAATCTCACTTACAATCTCTTTAGTGTCATATATATATATATTCTGAATATCAGGCGCAAGCCATTTTTACAGGCAAGATAAACAATATCATATCATATAGTTAAAATGGTTTAACTGTTATGCAGACTTATTATACAATGATGTACAGATATATTGGAATGATAAATTTTGTTTTAAACTGGCATTTATCTAGCGCCCATTACAAACATGGCCTCGGGACGACCTTGTGATGTTGGAGAATAACAGGATGGGTTCTTGTCACCAATACGAGGAGTTACATTTTGACGGAAAATGTAGACGTCCAACCTTTTACGTAATATAAAGCAATCTCCAAGTTCTGAAAGGAAAGAAAGAGGACAAACAGCAGAACGGAGCAACGTTGCTCCGTTCTGGCAAATATTTAGATTTTAAAGCTTATTTGGCAAGTTTTAAATTTTTATCCTTGATAGGTTGGCTATTTAGGGAGTGTACAATAGTAGTGTTCAGATCGGGTCATTGTGAAAGGTAAGGTTTCATATGCTTGAGATATGAGCCGTGAACTCTTATGCTAGATATGAGGTGGTCCGTGACTTATCATGTCTGGATTTCTAGATAGTTCAGGAAAAAGTTGCTGGGTCCCTTCGGTATTAAAAAACAAGTTTATCATGCGTTTAAATTTTGGTAAATTATCACATGACCGGATAGAAAGTGGTAACCTATTCCATAGTAAACTGTACAATGTTATAAAAAAATTATTTCGTGATTTGTGTTTTGCATTTTTCGGTATACAGTGTTCGGGCCAGATTCCTTAGGTTATATTTGAGAGCAGTCTTCCAGGAGGGATAAAAGGTTGAGAAAGATAAACTGTGAATTATTTTATGAAAATAAATTAGGTTAGTTTTTAGACGGCGTCTCCATAGGGGTTCTAGAGAAAGTAACTTACATCTTTCTACATAAGTTTTATTACATATTTATTTACATATTCTACATCACATTAGCGTTTTATTCTTAATATTACCTCGTGAATTTGAATTATTGAATTGTTACAGTCATCTGATGAAGCCCAAAACGGTTTCTTTGCAACGTTTATTGCAAATAAGTTGTATGTGATTAAAATAAAATAGAATAAAAATGCACTTATTCATTTTTAAGTGATACTGCAACTACCACAAGTGAAAGACACTACTCAGTCAAATAGCTAGAACTCCCACACTAGATATTACTACACTCCGTACACGGTAAGGTTATACTGGTTGTATGACCAAAGTAGCCTTTAGCAACTAAACACATGCATACAAATAAGAATTCAGAAGACAGTGGTCAGTGCAGAATAAGACATTACTCGTCGAAGGTGCAACTCAGACTGGAGAATAACGTCCACGCTGACGGAGTGGGGAAGGAGTGGCTTCCCAAAGTTATCGTGCCTTGATATAGTGATTTGTGCTCACCAACTGCCCTTCGTTGGTCATATCCGCTGAATCAAACACTGACAGGCATCAATGACGGAAGTCTATGAGATCATTTAGTTAGTCGGTTGTTTGCCACTGTAGGCCACTTTCTCCCTCCCTCGAATGAGTTTTTGAGAACTCTAGGACGTGTCAGTCAAAAAATAAACCAGATACGTTAGGCATTGTAAACATACCCCTGTTAGTTTGCACTGTTGTGCAGCCTCTGCGCGTCCGTGTTTACTAAACGGCACACAAATTTGTGCAAAATATGCTTCCTCCCTCACCCTTTCTTCTTTTGTCTTAACAACGGCCCATGAAACGTATATTTTTTTGGAAACACATTGCACCTCAATGTAACAAGCGAAATGCCGATAACACCCAAGTATATTAACGGTTTTCATGTTTTTTAACATTATACGATATGCAGAATGCAGGTGCTGAATATAAAAAGGTTAAATGGCGATTTTTTTTAATTTCCACATCTTATCAAGGTTCGTTTCCCCATGGCGCTGTAAGAATTTCAGGATGCATTTGGGGGGCCGATTTAGATTTCGTATGTGAGTAATTGTACATGATTTGTCAGGGCTCTTGCTCATGGCTGTCATGTTCCCCTTTTTACCTTGTAGACTGTTTACCTTTGGTTCAAATTTCGCTTCCCTCACTTACTGACCGAATGCAGAGGAATTATTTCGATTCAGTCCAGTTTTCAGAGTGATGCCGTTGTCAACTCTCTAATTGCCATAAACTACCAGTTCTTACCAGCTGTCCTGAGGTTTTGGGACATACTTGTAGTCACACTAGCCAAAATATTAACTACTCCCCCTTAGTACTGCCAAACTACAGCTACCTTACTGTGTGGACGATCTAGCTAGCATGACCATTCTCTACACACTGCTCTATCTTGGCAGCTTGGCCACATACTAAACACTCCCCTCACTGTGACGCTTTAAGTAATCGGTCAGAGACCACATATAACCGATACGAGAAAACTGCGCGAACAGTTACTACTAGAATCCCAACTTTGTCGAGTCCTGGTACAGTCAGGCTAAGGTTTGGGATTTATTAGACATGCCATTTCAATGTACATTTATCTGCACATTATTCTCCCATTTAGTTATCACTTATTCATTTTTAAGTGATACTGCAACTACCACAAGTGAAAGACACTACTCAGTCAAATAGCTAGAACTCCCACACTAGATATTACTACACTCCGTACACGGTAAGGTTATACTGGTTGTATGACCAAAGTAGCCTTTAGCAACTAAACACATGCATACAAATACGAATTCAGAAGACAGTGGTCAGTGCAGAATAAGACATTACTCGTCGAAGGTGCAACTCAGACTGGAGAATAACGTCCACGCTGACGGAGTGGGGAAGGAGTGGCTTCCCAAAGTTATCGTGCCTTGATATAGTGATTTGTGCTCACCAACTGCCCTTCGTTGGTCATATCCGCTGAATCAAACACTGACAGGCATCAATGACGGAAGTCTATGAGATCATTTAGTTAGTCGGTGTTTGCCACTGTAGGCCACTTTCTCCCTCCCTCGAATGAGTTTTTGAGAACTCTAGGACGTGTCAGTCAAAAAATAAACCAGATACGTTAGGCATTGTAAACATACCCCTGTTAGTTTGCACTGTTGTGCAGCCTCTGCGCGTCCGTGTTTACTAAACGGCACACAAATTTGTGCAAAATATGCTTCCTCCCTCACCCTTTCTTCTTTTGTCTTAACAACGGCCCATGAAACGTATATTTTTTTGGAAACACATTGCACCTCAATGTAACAAGCGAAATGCCGATAACACCCAAGTATATTAACGGTTTTCATGTTTTTTAACATTATACGATATGCAGAATGCAGGTGCTGAATATAAAAAGGTTAAATGGCGATTTTTTTTTAATTTCCACATCTTATCAAGGTTCGTTTCCCCATGGCGCTGTAAGAATTTCAGGATGCATTTGGGGGGCCGATTTAGATTTCGTATGTGAGTAATTGTACATGATTTGTCAGGGCTCTTGCTCATGGCTGTCATGTTCCCCTTTTTACCTTGTAGACTGTTTACCTTTGGTTCAAATTTCGCTTCCCTCACTTACTGACCGAATGCAGAGGAATTATTTCGATTCAGTCCAGTTTTCAGAGTGATGCCGTTGTCAACTCTCTAATTGCCATAAACTACCAGTTCTACCAGCTGTCCTGAGGTTTTGGGACATACTTGTAGTCACACTAGCCAAAATATTAACTACTCCCCCTTAGTACTGCCAAACTACAGCTACCTTACTGTGTGGACGATCTAGCTAGCATGACCATTCTCTACACACTGCTCTATCTTGGCAGCTTGGCCACATACTAAACACTCCCCTCACTGTGACGCTTTAAGTAATCGGTCAGAGACCACATATAACCGATACGAGAAAACTGCGCGAACAGTTACTACTAGAATCCCAACTTTGTCGAGTCCTGGTACAGTCAGGCTAAGGTTTGGGATTTATTAGACATGCCATTTCAATGTACATTTATCTGCACATTATTCTCCCATTTAGTTATTCAATTTATTCTACTTTTTGCTACTCATACTCTATTGACACGAACTACTTTTTAAATTGGCACTACTGATTAACATCATGGCTAATACCATTTTTTGGTTGTCAGGAATCGGATTTGCAAGCTGAGCTGGTTATTTTAGATAGATCACGAGTCCCCATTCCTCTTGAAGCAGACACCCAGAGTTCGCCCATAGGGCACATAGGGCAGAGTTACTTGTGTCGTGCAAGGCGATTCAATGGCATTAAGCTCAGGCATTGTTACTGCTACCTGGGAGACCATTATAGGAACTGCGTCATCAGTGTTTTCAGGATTAACCTTGAACAAGTCTTTGTATTCCTTAGACCAGGAATCAGATGTACTACCAGCCAAATACTCGAAATGAAATTGATTGATAGAATTGATGAGGGAATCGGCATGGGATGTGCATGTGTTTTCTGATAGCCGCTTCTGTGTAAGATTCATTTGCCGGGTTAAGATTTCTAGTACGCGCATCTGGAACTGTTCATAACGTTTTTCTTGGAGTTCCAGCAAGGCTTCAACTTGTTCAAAGGTAAATGGCATTTTGATGGGTTTACCCCGTCGCTACTGTTATAATGTGAGAAAAAGTTTTGTCCTGTTGATCAGTTGGTTGTGCACAGACGCTTATTGAAGTGTGCCTAGTTAATAATTTGCGCCTTGCCCTATGCCCACTAGGTCCCAAGCCGGAGGTAGAAGAATAAGATAATAGACCAACCAAGCAGGATCGAAATCAGATTCGGAGTCAGATTCTATTTTACACATTCGCTTATATATACAAAATAATCATAGTGATTATTCATCAAATTGAAATTATCAACATTTTTAATAATACAATTAAATGTTGTCAAATATGTTCACATACAAGTGATGAAAGTTTACAATCATGTTAACAAAAATCAATACAACTTGATAAAATGAACAATTGTATTTCTAGGGATTTCGAATCTCTAACACTACTTCAATTGATACTGATGTAGACTGAAATTGGTCAGTTTTTATTGTTACCTTGTGAGGATTGTCTTGGTTTAAAAGTAGTTCAAAAATATGATACACCAAAATGACGAATGCCGAATGGGACGAGAAATGCTTTGTGGATTCTACTTGCCTGCCACTATCTAACTATTATCATAGTTGTCTAGTCCTGTGTAGTTTTCAATAACTGTCCAATCAAAGTTTATTTATGCTTCTCCTCTTTTACTACCTGGTTTATTGATGATATCTCTATTGATTTTTTCCCTTTTTTATTTTTCACCAACTGATAATGTTGGTACATTAAAGAAATCACCTGGGAAACTTCTAACGAAGACATCTACCTTCAACTCTTCATATAACTGTCAAAATAATGATCATCATAAAGATTGTCATAACGATATAAGTATTGAAAATAATGTTAAAAATGATTTAAAAGTTTCAAATGAACATCATAAGCATGTTTTAAACAGTAGATCGAATTCTAATGATGATAGGAATGGATATAATCCAATTCAATTCTTAATGACCACTGATGCATATAAAACAATGCCATGGCGTGCACCAAGTCGTAAACCATCGGATACATATTGGTTTAATTACTTTGATAATGATACGATAAAGTTTATGTCCACGGTAAATCAATTGAAATATAGGTAATATTTAATTAACATTAGAATTTTCTTTTATAGTAATAGCAATAATTTAGACCCTATTTATTATGAGCTAGTTTGATTAATGTATGTAACTTTCTCTCCTTAAACCAAACTAAGCTGAATGGTTTAGTCATGTCGTTCTTATTATCTTTCTGCATAATAGTGGTCAGTAAGGGATACCTACAATCTCGAGATTCAAGCTAGTATCATCATATTTAAGATTCTGAGACCTTATTACTGAGCTATTTGGGTCACAATTAGCCTCCAATGGAACTTAGATATGTATATTGGCCACTAAATGCCGACTGGCAGTAGCCATAGTCTAGAATTTTCTTCGGACTACTCCTAATTAACTTACATCGAGATTGAGAATATTCCAAAACTGTACAATTACTGAACTAACAACCGCCATGTTGGTATGCTTGATTTGTTCAGCATGTGGAAAAGTTAGTCGTAATTTTTAAATGCTAATAAAGAAGTATTAATAGTGATAGAAACGAAACTATTGAAATAGTAAATAAGAGGTAGAGCTTAATATAAAGGAAGGGAAGCTATTGCATACAACAGAAGTTCATTGAATAATCAAACCGAAGAAGCATGAACTCTCAACATAGACGTAAATGTTTTATTGACTGTTAGACCAATTCGTTCTGGTAGGTGCAGATCAGATAGACAGACAGACAGTTACAATGTAGAACTTGGTACATGCGTACGTCAGTTCAAGTTTCCATGCCTCAATTAGCAGATAGAGATTAAATTATCGGATCAAATCCCAGAGTAGGGGAGGTAGTGACAGAGTTAGTATTAATGGAAGGGAATAGAGATCGGAGATAGGATTTAAGAAGATATGATTAAGTAAAGAGAAAATTTTGATAAGTCCAGAAACTTAAAATTTGGAGGATGACAAAGAGTGGATGCACCTGCCCCATTGCCAACGATTTTGAACCATATCACCCAAGGTCTCTAGCCATTTATTACGAACGTCACACGGACCACAACCAGGTAGTCTGCACCTATTAACATGGCTCAGCCCAACTGTCAACGACTTCATGGACTGGTGCCATGTCATGGTTTGGCCGCCCCTAGCTTTCTTCCGGCCTACTCCTACACCAGACAGCATTGCTCGTCGACTTAGGCGATGGTCAGGCATACGTAACACATGTCCTAATCACCTCAGTTGATGGAGATTTACTACTTCATCAATAGACTTACTGTATCTACCTAGTACTCTATTCCTAACCCACGTATTGCTTAATCGGTGGTTCCAGAAAACACGAGCATGGCTTCGAAGACATCCGTGATAGAATACCAGGAAACTTCGAATGTCCTCTATCCTTAACGACCATCTTTCACATCCATAAATTAAGACGGATCGAACTGCTGCGCAGTAGATGCGTCCTTTGGTCAGTAGTCGGATGTCTCGCCTACGCCACAGATGACGCAAACTAGAAAAAGCTAATTTGTCCTTATGTATCCGAGCCGAGATTTCAGCAGACACCAGACCGTCAGGACTGATGAGGCTGCCAAGATAAGTGAAGCGGTCAACACAATCATTGCTTCACTCCCCATCACTAACTTCGGTGTCGAATCAAGCCAATCCTGAAGTAACATTTTGCATTTGGGTGAAGAGAATCGCATTCCAAACATCCTTAAATTCATGTTTAAAGTAGTCAAAAGATTCTGCATTTTATCAGCATCTTCGCCTAAGAGAACTATATCATCTGCATATTGAAAGTCAGCAAGTTTATCTCCTGGAAGGCGATCAACCCTGGAGAAGTTAGAAGATGAAAATGTCAACTCTAAAAGTATATCAATGATAAAATTAAATAAAAATGGGGAAAGCGGACAACCTTGATGAACACTACTTGAGGTAATCAGTTCTGATGACAATCCGCCATAAGCTCTGACTCGACATGTGGTGTTCGAGTAGAGAGCTTGTATAAGGTTAATGTACTTCTCTGGTACGCCTTTGTATGACAGACATTGCCACATAACCTTACGATCGATGGAGTCAAATGCCGCCTTAAGTTCAAGAAATACAACTATTGTTGGGCGTCTAAAAGTGTGTCTATGTTCCAGAACCTGCCGAAGTGTGAATATTTGGTCTATACAGCCACGTCCAGGTCTGAAACCACCTTGGTCTTCTCTAGTTTGCTCTTCACGAGCTTTAGTTAGGCGTCGAAGTATGATTGAAGCCAATATTTTGGACACTATATTAGTTAAGCTGATTCCTCGGTAATTGTTACAGGAGAACTTTTGTCCTTTCTTATAGATTGGGACGATTAGTGTTTGAGACCAGTCAGATGGGATTACGCCCAATTTCCAGATTCTAGACAGGATCCCGGTTAATCTCGCTGATAAAACTGGACCACAATCCATAAGTATCTCAGGGGTTAACCCATCGGATCCTGCTTCTCTCCCTCGCTTTAGGTTCCCTATAGCCTTCTCAACCTCACTAATACTTGAGGGACCAATATTAACTTGCCATTCAGATTGCTTGGGAACGTTGGGCAACTGGGATGACGCCGTGAGCCAATTGAACTGTTCTCTAAAGTGTTCTGCCCATCAATCTGACCTTCTGGATTGACGCTGAATAATGCTCCAATCTTTTTCTGAGATAGTTTCACTTACAGTTGGATTTCTGATACCCGTTTCCTTGATAAGTCTGAACAGTTGCCTACTGATACCTATTGCTGCTGCCTTTTCCATCTCTTTAACTTTCGCCACCTATCACTACTCACGATCATTCCGTAAGCTTCTAACCAGTTTGTGTTTAAGTTGCCTTCGCTCCTCATCGTATTCAGAACTAGACGGGATGTGTTGCCGAGCATCTATCAGTTCAGTAGACGCAGCTGAAATCCACTAAGTTTTCCTAACTTTTTGGTTTAGTTTACTAGTAGATATCACTGCTGTTTCGACAGCTTTTTGGATATCATTCCAAGCTGACTCGGGATGGGTATCGTTTATACAGTTGACTAATTGGTTTTTAAGTTGTTCCTGAAATATATTCTTGACTTTTTCTTTATTAAGTTGGACTCTTATGGGGATTTTTGCCGTGGGTCTTTTACGTCCAGTGAGACGCAGACTAATACGTACTCGTACTAAAGCATGGTCTGAGTCTAAACAGCTGCTCCAAAATGAGCGACAGTCTTCTATCGACCCTCTCCAACGGTGGCTGATAGCAATGTGGTCAATTTGAGTCCAACGTTGAGTTGACTGTGGGGGCCGCCATGTCAACTGATGCCTTTCCTTATGTTTCAAGTTAGTGCTTGCGAGAAATAGACGGTTATCTGAGCACAGTTGTGATAAGCGGTCGTCATTATCTGTTCGTCGGGCCTCGACACCATAGGATCCACTTAGGTGTCTTTCGGTTTCGTCAAATCTACCTAATTGGGCATTAAAGTCACCAGCCATAATCACTACATCAGTACGCTTAGCTTGCCGGAGGTTGGGAAGCTTTTTGTAAAATTCATCTTTTACTTCATCTGAGCTGCAATCAGTAGGAGCATAGGCAGAGACAACAAAGAGGCAACGGTGTGTGTCTCTATCCTTCTGAGTTCTTACCGTCCCGTTTAGACGGACAGCGCATAAACGACTGTCTATGGATATCTAGTCAAGGAGAGCCCGTTCAGATTTTGAACTTAGTGCTATACCTACACCAGCAAGGCCACGAGTGGTAGCAGTGGGGTCTATGGAAACACGAAGGATGAACCGGGCCGGTTCTTTATCTTCACAAGGTGAGGTCAAGCGAATGATTGTACTTGGATCCTGAATACGCGTTTCGGAGACGCAGCAGACATCGATGGGACGATAATCTAGGGTCATAGCTAGAGAGGCTTGTTGTTCTATTTGACCTGAGGTTCGAACGTTAAAAGCTCCGATATGTAGTTTAGTGCGATGTTTCAGGATACCAGGAATAAAAAATAACAGTATAACCGAAACCATACATTAGATGTTTTAAATTCTTTTAATATTTATAAACACTGGTGATGGATCTATTCAGAAGTTGAAAGAAAACGAGTACTCATTTTTTGCTGTTAGAGGTGTGAGGTGATAAATTTAGGCTAGACGTGTTAATCTTAGGAATAAGAGAGTTATTAAGAGTTGAGGGTGGGATTTGACCTCGAACAAAATGATCTCTTGTGCTGTTAGAGGTATGAGGGCGGTTCCCACTTCCTAGCTGCCCGCACCATGGAAGGATATAACTTCTTGAGGTACCTGAAAAGGAAACTGGATTAGTATTGGCCATAGTGACCTGGAAGCGCGATCGCAGAGCCCAAGGGGCGACTGCTTGAGGCCGATCACGCACGACCATGTTATGGGATGTTTTCGAAGTGTTAGCTCCGTTTTTTAGAAGGCCATACTGCTGGAGACGGAAATCCGTGGAGTAAGGTGAGGTGTGACATTTTTAGGGTCGACCTTTTCTAACCCCTTCCTTCCTTTGTGAGAAGGCAGCATCGCTGCAGATGCTGGTTATCTGAGGGAAACACCTTACTGCTGTCACACCCCGCTGCAGTCAGCAGTACGACTTCGCCTTCAGATCTTAGGTTGCTGCCTTTTGTCTTATCGCTCTCCAACAGACCTGCTTGGCATGGCAGGACCTAGAGGAACAAACGTTCCAGCCAATATAGTTCGGTTGGGTCATCACGATAGGCAAGCCCGACCACCACGTTAAGGTAGCAGCTACGGTCAGGAGGTTCAGATCAACCTGGTTAGGATTTTTGCGATAACCTTGATCATTTGGAGACGTTGAGTGACACATAGTAGAATAAGTCTACCAGACACCACAGATGATGGAGTTGGTAGAATCTGTTCCAAGTTTTAATCCAATAATCTTTGAGGTCTAGTATGATTTCGTAAACGAATGAAATAGTCGACAGTCTCAAATGCTTCACTCCATGTGAGAAATCTACTTGTAGACGCAAAGCAGTTCTAGAGCAACATCTATTAATTATGTAGAAAAAAACACACCCTAAAACATTTTTACATTGTTACTTAAAGCGTCTGAAAGTCTACCTTGCGTCAACGTCATCTATCAGAAGTATATCATCTATTCTTCAAGTCTAGGAGTGGGTCAATCCATGAAGAGCTAAATGAGGGAAGTCTGGTATCATTAAGGACAAAATCACATTAAATAATAATGATGGTATTCAACAACTTTGATGGGGACCCACCCTAAGAAACATTTTTCATGACAAGCTGCCATATTTTATGAAGTAATAATATTTTCATATCCAATCGTCCCTCCTATAGAATCAAAGATGTGATGAATGAAGAATATGTGTTTGATAAATTTTCACTTCAGGTTCCAAATCAGTGATCACAACATGAATAGTCAAGTTTAAAGGAAACGCATCAATTAGATAATGCATACGAATTTGGGAATGTGTTGTAAATTACGATTGTTAATGCTGCAATAATGATCATGTAGTGCTTAACTTGTTTATCTGACAATTGAAATGGTAAAACGATTGATTAGAATATAATTGTGTACTGGTGATATGATGGTGACAGAATTAACACCCGATTAAGTGTATGCTTTATTAAGGTTCTTCCCTATTTTACTAATATGATCCTTCTAGTTTCTGAAATTTTTCGTTTATCATTTAGAATGTCATTTATTTTGTCAACAATATAACCTGTTTTGTTGTGCAAGACAGTTCCAGTTTCATCCTATAAACAAACACAAAAAAATTATTTCCAATCTCTTCACTTGGCATGGTCAACCAAAGATCTAATAAGCCAATATTTACTGTGATTACAGGATAACATAATTGAATCTGTATATATATATATATATATATATATATATATATATATATATATAGCCCGCACAGGGTTGCTGCCGGTCCCAAGCCCGGATAAAGGAGGAGGGTTGGGCATGGGGCTAGCACCCCCATCCCGTAAAACAACTATCATGCTAAAAAACAGTTCACGAGTAAAAACCCATATAATAATTCTAACTCTGCCCTGGGAATTGGAAGGATCAATATGACGCTTCATGGTGAAAGCCGAGTTCCCTCGGAAGCCATGAGGCCGATGCCTCCCCTTCTGACAACCGGAGCAACAATTAATGTACTCGACCGACCTCAAACAGCTGTCCCCTGGACACTGCGGTCACACTCTCAGGTCATCACGACCTCCTCTTATCCTCTTTCTCTTTCAGGTTCCTCAAGAATGACCCTTCCACGGTGTGGGCAACCGGGAAGTGATAACCGCCCTCATACCTCTAACAGCACAAGAGATCATTTTGCTCGAGGTCAAATCCCACCCTCAACCCTCAATAACTCCCTTATTCCCACGATTAACCCGACGAGCCTAACCTTATCACCTCACGCCTCTAATGCTAATGGTTTGAGTTCACAAAACGTTATTCCTGGTCTCCTGAAACCTCGCACTAAACTACATATCGGAGCTTTTAACGTTAGAACCTTAGGCCAAATAGGACAACAGGCCTCCCTAGCCATGACCCTTAATTCTCGTTCCATCGATGTCTGCTGTGTCTCTGAAACGCGTATACAGGATCCAAGTACGATCATTCACCTGACCTCACCTTGTGAAAACAAAGAACCGGTCCGGTTCACCCTTCGTGTTTCCGGAGACCCCACCGCTACCACTCGAGGCCTTGCTGGTGTAGGTATAGCACTAAGTTCAAAAGCTGAACAGGCTCTCCTTGACTGGATTCCCATAGACAATCGCTTATGCACTGTCCGTCTAAACGGGACGGTAAGAACTCGGAAAGATAAGGACACACGCCGTTGCCTCTTTGTTGTCTCTGCCTACGCTCCCACTGATTGCAGCTCTGATGAAGTAAAAGATGAATTTTACAAAAAGCTTCCCAACCTCCGGCAAGCTAAGCGTACTGATGTAGTGATTATGGCTGGTGACTTTAATGCCCAATTAGGTAGATTAGACGAAACTGAAAGGCACCTAGGTGGATCCTATGGTGTCGAGGCCCGACGAACAGATAATGGCGACCATTTATTACAACTGTGCTCAGATAATCGTCTATTTCTCGCAAGCACTAACTTTAAACATAAAGAAAGACATAAGTTGACATGGCGGCCTCCACAGTCAACTCAACGTTGGTCTCAAATAGACCACATTGCTATCAGCCACCGTTGGAGAGGTCGATAGAAGACTGCCGCTCATTTTGGAGCACATGTTTAGACTCAGACCACGCGTTAGTACGAGTACGTATTAGTCTGCGTCTCACTGGTCGTAAAAGATCCACAGCAAGGATCCCCATAAGAGTCCAACTTAATAAAGAAAAAGTCAAGAATATATTTCAGGAACAACTAGAAAACCAATTAGTCAACTGTATAAACGATACCCACCCCGAGTCAGCTTGGAAGGATATCCAAAAAGCTGTCGAAACAGCAGTGATATCTACTAGTAAACTAAACCAAAAAGTTAGGAAAACTTAGTGGATTTCAGCTGCATCTACTGAACTGATAGATGCTCGGCAACACATCCCGTCTAGTCCTAAATACGATGAGGAGCGAAGGCAACTTAAACGCAAACTGGTTAAAAGCTTACGAAATGATCGTGAGCAGTGGTGGGTAGCGAAAGCTAAAGAGATGGAAAAGGCAGCAGCAATAGGTAACAGTAGGCAACTGTTCAGACTTATCAAGGAAACGGGCATCAAAAATCCAACTGTAAGTGAAACCATCGCAGAAAAAGATGGGAGCACTATTCACTGTCAATCCAGAAGGTTGGGCCGATGGGCAGAACACTTTACGGAACAGTTCAATTGGCCCTCGGCGTCATCCCAGTTGCCCACCATTCCCAAACAATCTGAATGGCAAGTTAATACTGGTCCCCCAAGCCTTCGTGAGGTTGAGAAGGCTATAGGGAACCTAAAGCGAGGTAGAGCAGCAGGACCCGATGGGTTGACCCCTGAGATATTTAGGGATGGTGGTCCAGTTTTAGCAGCGAGATTAACCGGGATCCTGGCTAGATTCTGGGAATTGGGCGTAATCCCATCTGACTGGTCTCAAACACTAATTGTTCCAATCTATAAGAAAGGACAGAAGTCCTCTTGTGACAATTACCGAGGAATCAGCTTAACTAATATAGTGTCCAAAATATTAGCTTCAATCATACTTCGACGCCTAACTAAAGCTCGTGAAGAGCAGACTAGAGAGAACCAAGGTGGTTTCAGACCTGGACGTGGCTGTATAGACCACCTATTCACACTTCGGCAGGTTCTAGAACATAGACACACTTTTAGACGCCCAACAATAGTTGTATTCCTTGACCTTAAGGCGGCATTCGACTCTATCGATCGTAAGGTTATGTGGCAATGTCTGTCATACAAAGGCGTACCAGAGAAGTACATTAACCTTATACAAGCTCTCTACTCGAACACCACATGTCAAGTGAGAGCTTATGGCAGATTGTCATCAGAACTGATTACCTCAAGTGGTGTTCGTCAAGGTTGCCCGCTTTTCCCATTTTTATTTAATTTTATCATTGATATACTTTTAGAGTTGACATTTTCATCGTCTGACTTCGGCGGGGTTGACCTCCTTCCAGGAGATAAACTAGCTGACTTAGAATATGCAGATGATATAGTCCTCTTAGGCGAAGATGCTGATAAAATGCAGAATCTTTTGACTACCTTAAACAAGAATGTAAGGATGTTTGGGATGCGATTCTCCCCACCCAAATGCAAAATGTTACTTCAGGATTGGATTGATTTGACACCGAAGTTAGTGATAGGGAGTGAGGCAGTTGAACGTGTTGACCGCTTCACTTATCTTTTCAGCCTCATCAGCCCTGACGGTCTGGTGTCTGCTGAAATCTCTGCGCGCATACATAAGGCCCGATTAGCTTTTTGGAATTTGCGTCATCTGTGGCGTAGGCGAGACATCCGACTACTGACCAAAGGACGCGTTTACTGCGCAGTAGTTCGGTCTGTCTTACTTTATGGATGCGAAACATGGCCATTAAGGATAGAGGATATTCGTAGGCTCCTGGTATTCGATCATAGATGTCTTCGAAGCATTGCTCGTGTTTTCTGGAACCACCGAGTAAGCAATACGTGGGTTAGGAATAGAGTACTAGGTAGATACGGTAAGCCTATTGATGAAGTAGTAAATCTTCATCAGCTAAGGTGGTTAGGACATGTGTTACGTATGCCTGACCACCGCCTACCTCGACGAGCAATGCTGTCTGGTGTAGGAGTAGGCTGGAAGAAAGCTAGGGGCGGCCAAACCAAAACATGGCTCCAGTCCATGAAGTCATTGACAATTGGGCTGAGCCATGTTAATAGGTGCAGACTACCTGGTTGGGGTCCGCGTGACGCTCGTAATAAATGGTTAGAGACTTTGGGTGATATGGCTCAAAATCGTTGGCAATGGCGCAGGTGCATCCATTCCTTGTCTTCCTCCAAATCCTAAATTTCTGAACTTATCATAATTTTCTCTTTACTGGATCATATTTTCTTAAATCTTCTCGGTCTCTATTCCCTTCCATGAATACTAACTCTGTTACTACCTTCCCCACTCTGGGATTTGATTCGCCAATTTAATCTCTATCTGCTAATTGAGGCATGGCAACTTGAACTGACGTACTCATGTACCAAGTTCTACGTTGCGACTGTCTGTCTCTGTCTAAGCATTTCCATAACTTAAGTTTAGCTTATCAGAATATTAATTTCTTTCTTTCCATTCTTATCATTCACGGGTCTCTTGACTACTACTATTCCTTGTATTATCATTGTTATTATTATTAATCGTGTAAACACATAACAAATTTCAATATCAGCCACTCCGCGCCTCTATTTCCTACCTTAATTCGTATCACCTCATAAATTACGTAATTTTTGAACCATACATTTAATTTGGTTATATCTCTTCTTCTTCTTCTTCTTCTTCTTCTTCTTCTTATTATTATTATTATTATTATTATTATTATTATTATTATTATTATTATTAAACTAGCACAAATGTGAGGAATTCAATTACCACTCACTCCGTTTTATGACGTCTTAGTTACCTGACCTCATCGTATCTAGTACTCAATCCTTGGTACCATCGTATCACCAGTACACAATTATATTCTAATCAATCGTTTTACCATTTCAATTGTCAGATAAACAAGTTAAGCACTACATGATCATTATTGCAGCATTAACAATCGTAATTTACAACACATTCCCAAATTCGTATGCATTATCTAATTGATGCGTTTCCTTTAAACTTGACTATTCATGTTGTGATCACTGATTTGGAACCTGAAGTGAAAATTTATCGAACACAATATTCTTCATTCATCACATCACTGATTAAATAAACATGGGAATCCTTTAACAACTAAATTTCTGCAAATCACTATTCCCCACATTTTATCACTTTTGTAAAATTCAGTGTTTTATTGTTACAATAAGAATTAATCTTGTATATGCCAAATATTTCTTTGTTTTACCATGATGATCCAAGTAGAGTTATGACTCTGTGGTGAACTCACAATCCTTATCTCACGAAGTGGGAAAGAGCAGCCAATTACCTCCTAAATTGTTAATAGGTATGTTAAACTCAAGATTATACGGACTTCAACCCAGACTACTGTGTATAGTAAATAATGTGTACAAGACTAGCTAAACTGTGGTACAGAAAACTGGGTAACAGGTTCATAATTAATTTACAAAAACTTCGAGATGAAATAGGGGCATAACAACATTTAACAAGTTAATTTGTAGCTTACAACAATGGAAAATCAAAAACCTCATAAACTATATGCTTAATAAGTACACTGTTTTAGTATGAATAACAGTTCTCAAAAATTAGGTATAACAGTTTGCTATTTCCGCTTATCTCGTTTTTGAGAGCTGTGATAAGTTTGCTTCTGATTATAACCTTTCGTTTTTTCTTTTTATAAACATAAAAGGCACAACAACAGCGCCAGATTAATAAATCATTCTTTATCATCAGCGTCAAATTCACATAAATTTTCACAAACTGATGATATTGACGGTAATACCATCGTTCCACATATACACAATCCATCTAAACACGAAACAACACTAAACTCAACATATTATAGTTATCCTATAATGATCAGTCCATGGAAACCTTCATCCCGTTGTCCATCCAGATCGGACCAAATACAGAATGGTATGGTTAAAAGGCATGTTGGTCGTAATTGTAATCTGAAAATTAGTTCAAAGTTCATCAGAAAAGTTCAAAATAATGAACAAGCAATGACTAAATTGCATATTGACAATTTAAAACTTCACGAAACAAATAATCACCTTGGTAACACAACTGGAGTAGTCACTTGTGTTGGAAATGTATGTTTCTTTTGTTATTTTATCTATTTCAAAGTAGTATAAGATATTTAAGTTCTGTCAAATCACACAAACTTTGCGAAAAGCCTACCGAATCCAAGTATGGCTATTCAAACGACTTCGCTATGTCGATTCACCAGACTCATCAAGAAAACTGGTATGACTAAGTTGGCTGTTAATGAGACCATTGCGATAGGAAACTAAACGATGCTCCACTCAGACTCAAGGAAATTAGACCTGTAGAAAAAGTATCTCAAGACACAGTCTGACTGGCCTCCTGTTTTCAACTATCTCCAAACAACCTGTGTGAAAAATCGACAAATGTCACTTAAATTTTAACGGGGTTGAAAATCTACAACTAGTATGAAGCTAGAGTAGCAGGGCCTGATTAGTTGACTGCTGTGTCTGGAGGTTGGACGTAATCTGACTAGTAACGAAAACTAATAATCTCAGGTTGTAGAAAATAACCGATATTCTTTTTCTAGTAACCACAATGGAATCGGATTGACTATAAAATTTTTTATGAAATATTACTTTCTGTAGTTATCAAGGGAATATCTGGTTCTAGGAAACAACAAAATTGATATAAAAAAAGCAAGCTTGTTTCAGGCCTAGTCGTGGATATACTGGTCAAACAACAGAATATTTTCAGGTTCTAAGAAATATAAAGATATTTACTGATACCTGAAAACAGTCATATTTCTTGAAGTTGAGAAGGGATTCAACTCTGTTAATTGATAGGTTCTGCTGTAGTATTTTTGTCATTTGTGAGGCATACCAAAGAAGTTCATAGAACTTGCAAAGACTCTGTATTTCAACACCACAATTCGAGTCAGATTGTAGTGTAAGATGCCAATTCAAACTTTGTTGTTGTATCAGCACTTAACCAGTTGAGTTTAACTTACCCATTTTGTCAAACAAATAAATGCATATTTATGTACTTTACTTTTATTTTTCTAAACGAAGGAGAACGAATAAAGATATGAGTTCTGGAATAATCAAATTTTCATCAATATTTCAACATATCCACTTTAACACTAACTACAAACATTTAATGAAAACAACAATTGATCGACGACATTTATTTTTGATTAATTTTTCATCAAAGCCTTACACATATATGTATATATATATATAATTTGCAATAAAAAAATATCATGTTCTAACAATAAAAGAATTAATATTTAGATATGCGTCAAATCTCTATCTGCTAATTGAGGCATGGCAACTCGAACTGACGTACGCATGTACCAAGTTCTACGTTGCAGCTGTCTGTCTGTCTGTATGCGTCAAATGTTTATTTGCAACTCGACAATGAGTACTATAGACAATCGGGTGAGTTAGCTATGGGATCACTATAAGATCTACTCTTTGCTAACTTATTCCTTGAAAAATATTGGAGAACGGTCGTTTTAAAGATGTGGTTAATCATTTGTCTTCCTAATGCTGTAACTACCGAAATATTAAATAATGAAAATGAAAATAATAAATTTAGCATAGTTAATAATATCCATCACCTCAGGCAAAGAACGATATAGTAATATCTTATTCTTAGATACCCTGTTAACTAGAAGAGTTGATGGTTCATTAAGGGAAGATATAAAGAGAAAACGGTCATGTGGGCAATATACCATTTCTGCAGATCAGTAACACTTAAGAACAAAATGACTTGCTTAAAATCCTAACACACTGAGCTCGAAGACGCAAATGAAAAAGCGCTAATTAATATTCGTAACCAAATTCATTTGAAAACTCATGAACTAAAAATCAACAAAATTGGAAATTAGTAACTATCCCTAATTCATTAATTTTAAAAGTACGGTTTGAAAATTACGTTTTCAGTGAGATACTAAATCAGAGGCTGGAAACATTTTTGCAAAAACTTTCTATGTGGTCGACCCTTGATTTGCACTACAAATACAGACTACCAGATTTGCCACCACTAAAAACCGAGAGTTGTCACTAGACAGTTATTTCGCCCTATCATGGGATTCCTTAGCAGTACGAACTCATGTCCCCACTGCAGTCTAAGACGGAGATCTTCGGGTTACATTGAGAACGCTTAATCGCTAGACCACTGAGCTGATCAACACCCATCTGTTGATAGTTCTAGCTTCAGTCAATTCCCAATATATTGCGCAGTCTCATCTACTGCCATTGGCAAAAGACCGTCTAACACTTGATATGACCGAATCCAACTGGTTACGTCATCTCGCTAGAGCTATAGGGAATTATATCCAGAAGTTAGTCATTAGTGAACTGATATCGATACCAAAATGATATTATTTTCTTATATTTCCATTTGTTCGTTAAAACGGAATATTATTTTCATTTTTTCCACTGAGAAGTGGTGCTTAAAGGATTTTATTAATATTTTTTTGTTAATCGACTTACTTGTTAGAAGAATTAGCACAAATTATTGTCAGCTAGTAATAAGCAACACAGAACTTGGCATATTTGTGCATCGACTCAAGTTATGATACTACATTAGTATGCTGTGATGAAATCATCAATGTGAATATGGTAGTTAAAGTGGTAGTGATAAAAGATTCCACCCAACCTGCAGGCGGTGCTTGGACCTGGCTATCGTAATGAACCAGTATGGCTGTACTGGCTGGAAAAATGGTCACTTGAAGTCTTACCATGCTAAGCAGGTCACCTAAAGAGCGGCAAGCCTAACGTCTTTGACTGTTAGGCTAGGCTATGTTGGCAGATGAAAACTAGCTGGTCAGGGTACGCTCTATAATCTTGATCACTGGCTGCAGACACTGGGTAATATGGCTCTAAATCAGTCGCAGTGGCGTTCACTTTGCATCTTCTTTTAGATAGTAAATTTCACTAATTTTTTGATTCCACCTTTGGCTTATTACCCTCCCCTATCAGTTGTATTCTATTGTCTTGTTATTCTCATAAATTTGATATTGTCATACTAATATGGTGTGGCAATCTGGATCTATGCATATATATATCCTAGGTTCTACGTTGTTCGTGACTAACTGATATTTAGAGGATATGAATGAAGAAGAAATACTGAGTTCATGGAATAAAGAATATAAAACAATTTCGAAACTCAAAATTCTAAGGGGAGACAAAGTGAATGCACCACTGCTACTTAACTTCTATTACTGTTCATGTGAATCCTAACCGAGTCGTCCACAGCACCATAGGGAAACAAAATGTTGTAATTCTATCATAATTTTTGATTGAAATTCGTGCTACTATCTTCAGCGTTCAACTGTTTTAAATCGTAGTAAGTAAAAAAACTAAAGGCCTGGAGTATATCACAGTTGATGACCATGTTATTATGTGAATACTGGTCGCTACATCTTGTAATTTCAACGATATTCTAAATTTAATTCTCAAACTTCGTGATACTTATGATTTTATATCACTTGTTGAACAACGTTGCACCAGTCCCGAGTTTGCATGGGTTCAGTTATAGGCTTGAGAATAAGCACAGTAGTGTTTTTATTTAGGTCATTTGTATTTTCAGCTCTGGGTACAAATAAGTAGACACTTGAGACTGTTAACTGTGCCCAGTATAGTTCTCAAGTCGAATTTGCAAATAAACAAAGACATTTTCTAAGGCAAAATTTAAAACAATATACTTCACACATTCTGTATGAACACCTTATGTCTCTCTCATATGGTTAATCTCACGTCACATGCCGGAAGTGTGATACAAGAACCTTATATACATCATATAATTATATGATTACTAAGTAATAAAAATTCTTAGTAGTTTATTGAAACCGCTTTATTTATGAATGCTGAAAAATGTGACACAGTTTATAATTATATATATATATATATATATATATATATATATATATATATATATATATATATATATATATATATATATATATATATATATATATATATATATATATATATATATATATATATATATATATATATATTAGAAGTCACTTAAAAACATAATCCTGCACCAGTAATGTTTAGAATAGTGACTATTACTAACCAAAGCCCAGAACAAAACGTAGTAATGCTTAAACTTATTTAAGACAATTAAGGGAGTTTGTAGAGATAGTTAACTGTTTAATTCAATTTTGATAGCACGAATTGATCTGAATCAGACAACCATTGATCACCTGGAAGCACTGGACAGCTGTTTCGTCCTAGTATGGGACTCCTCAGCAGTGCGCATCCACGACCCCGTCGGGGATCGAACCCAGGACCTTCTGCATAATATATAAGTAGCTAAGGAATGTAATGTAAGTGATAAAATAAGTACCTTAAAATAAAGTTATAAAAAATATAGCTATTTTGGTGAAGTTATCAAGCGAAATACTAGAACATACAAAGGTGTTAGTCGTATTTACCCATAACAATTCGAACAGGAAAAATCAAGTCGCAGTAAATTACAATGAACTAACGGTTTTCAGATAGTAAATGCTAGAACCACCAGAAATTAATGACTACAATATGTTAGGACAATAAGTAATTACAATAAACTGCAAAACACTGGCGTGGTAACAATACAAACCTACAATAAATTATAAACAGTTACATGCTATTCCTAAGATTGTCTGCAGAACCGAACTTATCAAAACAAAAATATTATAATTCAGTCACCAACAGTCTCTAATTGATCACACGTAACTGAAAAAACTGAGACTTGATGGCTATAAAACACGGTTGGTCAGCCTCAATCAATACCAAAGTAATAATAAAAGTAAGAAGTGATTTTTTACGAATTCGATTAAAATAACAGAGTTACACCAACCATGATCAGTTTGGTTTTTTCCAGTATTCAAATCAAATCACCTCTTCCCCCCCCCCAGAATTAAATCACGCGAACATTACTGGACGTTTGAGACCATAACTATCTGCAATGAGCAACTGAAACAACATATAACTAAACACATTACTTAAGTCTGATAGGTTTGTTTGCTCTATTTTGTTAGTATGATAAGCAGAATTAATTACTTCGAGGGAATCGTTAAGCGTATTTATGTATCTAATTTCATTCAAGAATCCCAAAATGTTTGGTTCGCCTCATTACAGCATTTATAGACCATTCTAACATTAGTTAATTTTATGAACCTTGGTTCGAAATTCTATATCTTTTCAACTAATACAAATACCCAACTAAGATTTTAGTATCTTACTTCTGAGATTCCGAAAACCATTTATTATCATGGCTTTGCCAAGTATGTCGTGAACACAGTGCACAATTTAGTTAAGTTCCGAATATGCAGTTACCATTAACCTAGCAACTCGTAGCTCAATTCCACTTAATTTCTGAAACAGTATCACCAATACTTTGAGTATATGGATGACCAAGCACGATTATATACGTTGGCATAATAAGTTTATTGCGCTAACATCTAAATCTAATCATTGGCATGCAAACTTTGTTCTACAATTATTTACTACTACTAATAATAATGGCAATTTATCAATACACTCTTTTATTAGTACTTTTATTGGTACCAAACGTGAAAACAAATCAGCAAAATGACAACCAGTCCTGTTATGATGCAAGAAAAAAATGGTTGATATCTCAAACGCCTAGTCTTTCTGTCCTATGCCCTTTCGGTCCCAAGCCGGAGATAAAAGAACAAGACGATAGACCAGCCAGACAGAATCATATTATATTTCACACATTCCCTTATATATACGTAAAACTAGACCGCACAGCAAGCCAATCAGGAATCTAAGATTAATATAGAACAAATGAGATAGTGGCAATGGATAGGGACAACTTGTACACAACAAATTAATAGTTGTTCATAGCAAGAAACAATATACTAAGAGTACATATAATAAATAGGAAAATAAAGTAGGAGGAACATAACCATCATAAAAATGAAATGTTTACACTACTCACAACCAAAATAATTGAAATAGTCCTCCAAAATATAGTTCTGAAAGTTCGTTACTTTTTTTATTCGACCAACAAAACCTAAACTGTTTCCTGTTTCCTTCACAATCCTAAATACGTAATGCGTAAACGTTAGCTACTGTTATTCTAAAAATACAAAATTGGCCTTAAGAAGTCGTAAAGCTACTTCAATTCCTTCCCAGAGAGCTTTTATGATGCTCTTAAAAGCAACACTGATACTAAGTGATATCAATCATGAGATACGCAATAAACTAGATGTCACAGAGAATCCAAGCATTACATAATAAGGAATAATTAGTTACATGCACCTTTTCTACAAAGTTTTACACAGTAACTTTGCAACAGTAATTCTTGTAGAAATTTATCAACATTATGAGTGTGCTGAATTTCTATTAGTATACTTCCTGATACGTGTCCTTAGCAATATTTGATAAAACGTATAAAGGATAACTGTATATCCTTGACCTTACATTGTACACCTGATGCTGCTCTTCGCTACCATCTGTCGAATATACATACTCACCATGTTAATTATTCTCATTCGAGTACCTGATGTCATTATAATGGATTTATATTTATTTTCTATTATTTTGCGCACATTAACATATCCTGAATTATATTTCGTACTATTGTTTTGAATACCTTCGTCTCGCGTTAAATTTACATAATTATAATTTCATTCGGGATTCAGCTTCCGTATTTCATTGAATGTAGTTAAAGCTGGGGAAGATTACCCTGTAAAATCTTATTTGCTTGTATGAAAATCCCTCCATGTTATTTTTAGTAATGTGAAGTTCCTTTACCTGTATTTAATCATTTTGTTGTGCTCTGACTCTGTAACAGATCGTTTCTTTCTGTTTGACCCTTTTTTTAATTGTAACAGTATTGGATTTGCTTACAATCAGTTTCTTACATATCCTTTTTTGTTAGCATATACTACATGCTATTAGTCTTCCGTTTTGCTTTACTGGGTTTCAAGCTCTGGTTGTAAGTCATCTTGGCTTGATATCTTACTTGTCTATGCCTGAGGGACTTGACTCAGTTGGTTGACTTTATTTGTTAGGACAAGTAGCTAATTTGATGTCTATTTACTACCTATTTGTTTTGTTATAGATTAATTGTACAATATGCTTGAATCCCTTTGGCTGTATGAAAAAGGGAAACTGTTGAGGTTTGTGTACTAAATTTGTGTTTATTTTTAAATATAGTACAACGTATTGCACCAGTAAATTGTGTTATTGGATATTCTGTTGCGAATTTGTGCGTGACTCAAGAACCAGCTGACTCTATACAGAAACAACGTTAACTTTCAAACGTTATTGGTAGTTTTGGTCTTTACATACCCTCTAATCGCAATTCGCAGCTCTTACCAAGTAAACTGGGGTGATATAAACATTGTTCTGTTTGGAATATTTACGATAACTAATAATATTTAGTTTTGCCTATTTAAATTCACCTATAACGCTACAGTTTCTTCATGGTTCTGTTAACAGCAAGAGAAATTTTCAAAACAGGAACGTTAAGTTACATTTGAAAAACTCGAACGTCAATAAACTGGCATTTAAACTCGTAAAGATCATTTCCCCGTCTAAACTAAGATCTTTTATCTCACCCACTATAGAGCAATAAACAGCATCTCCATCATTATTATTACCCATATTTAAGTCTGAACCATGATGCGTATAGGTATTAAAAAACACTTGCACTGTACAAGAATGTTTGTTGTATAGTTTGGGTCATTTGCCGTTAATAGATTTTGGGTTTGACTTACTCTGACAATTTGCTGATAATACTAAATAAAGTACCAAAAGACTAGCCAAAAGTCCTTGTATTTCCAGCAGTTAAATCTGATCACTATAGCCAAAAGACTGTCTAGTAGTCTGTATATTTAGAAACTGTAGTTTCCAAACGAAGGCAGTTTTAATAAAGGATAACTGTTGAGGTTAGTTTGGATACGCGTACTTTTGCCCAGCCGAAATTCAATATAAAATGGTTGGTTGAGGCATTGTTCTACGTAAAGTTGTATACGTAAAAGTACATATTTACCTAAACGAATATTTGTTGGGGATTCATAATCCCCGAAAATACAATGGTTAATTAGATCAAGCGAGAGAAGTTGTATTGATTTTTGTGTAAGCTTGACTTTTAAACTTATTACGTTAATTTAAAATTATTGTGAGTTTTACTCCTAATGACATTCAATTGTATTTGTAAAAGGTTTGTGAAATTACTTGATGACTCATCACTGTAAATTAAATCGATGTGTGTGTATATAACGTTGTTCGCCAGTCATCGCTCCGTTTTTGCTCCACAATACAATCTTCCTACAAATCCAGTCTTTTGAAATAGCCGTGGGTTGGGAAACAAGTTGTGGTATCCGACAGAAGTACAAGTATCTGAGGTACCGTTTGCAGTTAATCAGTATCGAGAAAATCGTAGCAATCAGGCGTATAATTCGGCTACCCTAGTGATCGTACGCGAACCGTATTAAGTCCATAAGAACTCACGCGTATTTTGTCTCAACTGGCAGTGAAAACATAGCAGTGGCGGCATAACAATATTACTATCCAATAATTTAACTCAAACTTTTTCGAAAATCAATTCAATTTCAACAAACAAACATTTTCTATGTAGTATAGTATCCACGTCACATGAAGTGTTTCATGATTTGACATCTGTATATGTTTGTAATACACTCTTTGAATTATTAGGTAACTGTGGTAGGTACTGTCTAAATAGTCCTAATATTATACAGTTGATTTCCATACCTGGCTCACGTTGCATTGACGTAAAAAGCTGATTCATTTCCTTCTATATTGTTGAAGGCCTGGAAATCACTTGAGTCATATTGAAATTATTTTATTGGTCTAAGCATTGATAGAAAGAAGAAAATAAAATCACCATTTAAAACGATTAGCGCAGTACTGTTATAGCTTGTTGCTGCTTACGATAACTGGTGTCACACAATTGCTATTATCTGGGAAATGAACAATCTTTACACACGCAACGCAGACTTGAATGTAGTCTTGTAGTAAGATTCTAGCAAAATTCGCGCGAAATTGGTAGACGTTGACTACTGAAAAAAAGATATTTGTACTTTCCCCAGCCTTCTATAAAATGTTGATCATTCACAGTGTTTCAAATGCAAAAATACACCTCCAGATATTCGCCTCTCCACCAATCTTCTTATTTAGATAAAGACTTGCTGATTATTTGGAAAAGAGGGTTACTCCAGACGTCGACATCATATACCTCCATAGCGTAAGGTCTTTGTGAATTGTGGACGAATATCCAAGAGATATGTAAAACAAAGTGATGCAGATAAACGGTCATCTCAGTTACCTTGTATCATTTATTAAAATAAATGAAGATAATAACAATGATGATTTATTTCCTAATATCAGGAGCTGGCTGTTTTTACAGGCGAGATCAATAAAAAACATATCAGACCATAGTAGGGTTGGGTTGCAACACAAACGAATTAGAATGAGATAAAAAAACATTCAGGGTAAAGTGTATGGTAATGTAGTGAGACATCCAGGTGTGTGGATGATGATCAGAAATAAAAAGGTTTATGTACATTTTGGTATAGTAATTAAGCGTTACAGAATTTGAGACTCCAAACTGTAAGTAGCAATAAAATTGAACACGCGGAGTGGAGTGTTTCTGGGAAGGGTTATAGCAGTTGATAGAGTTAGATTGCCTAAAAGCTGGTGAACATTGGTTGACGGAAACGGCTCTTACAAAATCGAGTTTGTCCAGAGGTTTGGGAAATGGCTTTGGAAGAATGAGGTCAGTTTCCTGTACTGCCGCTTGCGAAATATGAGTTTTTATTCTGTACAGTTGGCAGTTATATATTCAGGGATGACTAGTATCCACTTGTATTCCCTATGCTCAACAAAACATAATTCTCGCTTTGGCTGGGATACAAAACAACAGTATACTCTCCCCATTATTTTTCCAAGGTTTCCGCCTGTTTGGGGGGGGGGGAAAGGCTATTCGCCTCCCTGAAGAAAACAAGGCGTTTCTCCTACTTTTATCCATGCTTCCCAAATTTTTTCCTTAGTTTTCTGCACATTCCACCAGAATTTTAGCAAACGTCGCCCGTATTTTCTAAATTTGGTTGTTTAGGATGCTTTTTGGATAGATCACGCAATATATTATCAATGTTTAAATCTATAGAGATATCGATAGAAAATATCAAAAGTTACCTATCAAAACGGCATTTCGAGTTCTGGAAGTGTGCTTCAACCAACATGGTAGTTACCAATACCAAAATGTCAAGTAAAACAATGTAGATGCAATCTAGAAGAACAGCAGAAGTTTAGCAGAGACGTGGGAAAAAACAATTGTTACAATAAAAATAAATATCAACTATTTAATTTACAGGCCGAAAAATCAACAGAATGAACAACTTAAGAGATTAAGAAGAATAAACTTACTTTAAATTGAAGCAACATGTTACAATAGAAAAGTGTATACATGGTGGGATTTTCACACACAAGGCTTACGGTATGTCCCTTACACATTAGTATTTAGCCCTCAGCCTCTTAAAACGGATTCTCAAGGACTCGTTTACGTGAAGAGTGCTTGCTAGATGCCTAGATGATAGCATTAAACAACAAAGCAAAAGGCTTCTAGAATCCTGTATATTTTAGAACTGTGAGAAAAATATTGGGAAAGTCCCAGATTAACAGCTACCCTTCATTGTGAACTCATTCAGACCAATTTTGTTCATGGTTTGAATCATTCCTAACAAAAAACAACAGACTATGAAGTTTAATACAGTCTGTTATCACTAAAACCAAATACCAGCTGTAGTATTCAAGGATGCGTGATGGACTCTTCGCAGTTGACTATGTAAATAAGCGATAAAGGAAATGTTATGAAATATGGGCGACCATGTTTATATGAGGACGATCTCGAAATAGTATATGGTTTTATGCCTAACGCTTTATATAATGGCATATCTGTGATTTAAAAGTTCTTTAATAACCCCTTTACTTGGAGTTAAAAGTTCTAACTACTGCCTAATCACAACAAATGTGCAACTATGAACTTTACAGACCATAACTCTCAACCCACACTATCTAAAGTAATCTGAAGTCCAGATAAACCAATCCCTCAACGATTTAAGCATAAAATACTCTATCGATCTAAAGCTTATTGAACACATTTATTTCATAATCTCTAATTATTATGAGGGTAAAATTATGTGTGGAACCAGCGATATCTAAATACGCATGATTTCAACGTCTGTCATGAACTAAAATCTGCCAGTGGGGTGACAGTTTGTCGGTAGACTTAGGTGTGTTGGTATTGTTAAAATGCACGGATCCATACTGGGACAAGCGAAATGCTAAATAATGGGCCTGATGGTTTACCGCATACCCGGATACGACAACGAAAATGAATAGTCAAATAACTTCTTTAGAGAGGCTTGAGGAGTAAAAGTTCAAGGTTCACGCTAAATACATCGCAAACGATAGCAGAATCAAAAAGAGGTATGAGAACGAGTTTAGGAATTAAGTTGGAATTCTTATAACAGTTTTAACTCAGTGTCTTCTGTCCGTAGCTGACTCGTACTCCGGAGACTGATGTTAGGTGGCTGCTGTAAAGCATATAGGTAACTTCAATAAAGAGCATTAGTTACTATATTTGCGTCCTCTTTAACAAACAGATATATGTGGTGAATTGGGAAATGTAATCAAGATGTTGAGCTTCCTAAAGAGTGTTTGTCAGCTGTTGTGAGACTAAAATAGGAAGTCCAATAATCATCCAAAACGGTGAATTCCGTTCTTTGTAATAATCAACAAAAACGCATGACAGCCACATAAAGAAGTACTAACCCACGACCAAACTTGACTGTATAGGATCCAGACGCTTGGAAATAAAGCTAATAATTTGAAGTCATCGTTCTGTGGTTGAAGCAAAACAGGACCGGCAGCATCTTCCAGAGTGACTGTACATAAGATTAGTTGTGATTCGGGGCTTGGATCTACATAGACAGGCAATCTAGTATGAATTGAATGACCTTTAACCCTCCAAAATGCGACTTGATTCTAACAACAATAGAAAGCTGCAGAACGCCCTTTAAAAATAATTATTGTTTATTTTTGAAAACAGATATGTGCTTATTTTACAAGCGCGGTTAATTTGATGCAACAGGCATAATATAATGGTATATAGGGATGTTTGTCAGATTAAATTACAAGGAATGTAGCAAACACATGTTAAATTTGGTAAATAACTAACTGTAGAGTTCATGACTACATTAGTATTTACATATAACAAACAAGACTAAAAAAGACTAAATGCAGTATCACTACAAACAGAAGAAAAAACAAACTACGTAGACTATTAGTTAGACAATCGGACTCCACACACGAATATTAATAATAATCTATCTTAAAAGATACAATTGGTGATACAAATTGGTGATAATAATAATAACTTATTTCCTGGTGTTAGGAGCAAGTTACATTTACGGTTGTGATAAACAAAAAATAACGGATTATTGCAAGACTGAGTTGGTACACTAACAAACTGGTTTGTTATAATCAATCGTCCGAGGTCAAAATGCATATTAACGTAGTGAGATGTTCTGGCTCGTGGGTGATGGTCAGAAATGAAAAGTTTACATAAATGTGGGCACAAGAATCGAATGTCACAAAATATGAAGTTTCAGATTATAGGGATGCTATGACGTGATGAAAGAGAAGGAGGGGAATGGTTTGGTTGGTGGACGCGAACACCAATAAGATGCGTGCCTAGTTGAGAATGTGCGATTGACCTAAGCCCACTCACCCCCAGGCCGACAATAGGACAACCAGAACTGAGAACAGGAAGACGGAGAGAGCAAGAACTGAGAACGTATTATATTCTTATCATGCCTTTGTATATACATACAGTCAGACCACACAGTGAACCAATCAAGAAACTAACATTTCCACAGAACAAATGGAAGAGTGGCGGTGAATGTTACAACTTGTATACAATTAAGTAAGCATAGTTCATAGTAAATAAATAATATGCTAAGAGCGAATATACAAAACGAGAGAACTGGGCAAGGGGAACTTAACAGTCATAGAAATGAAATGCCAATACTGTCCACAGTTATAATAATTGAAATAATCTTCTAAAGCACAGTTCCCGAAGGTAGTCATTCTTCATTAGGTGCCCGGCATATCAAGGGATTAATAAAAACATAAATACGGACCGTAGTATGTCTGGTATGGTGGTTTAAAAGTGAAGAATAGGCATCGTGGATGGTAAGTTGACAATTCATTTATAGGTTGCAATTTCAATGATGGCTAGGATACTCTTGCCACAAGAGTCGAACAAAGTGTAACTGTAAACGTACAGTTGTGTCTGCAAATATATATATATAATGAAAAATGAAAGAAAAACGGTTCAGCTTCCGTGGAAAATGTAAATAACCAATGCGTTAAGAGGACTTTGGATCTAGGGTGTATAACTAAGGTTGGTTGTTGTGCAGAATATGTTTAGAAGTTCACTAGAATAGCCAAAATTGTGAATTAAGTTAATAAAATGGAGAGTTTTAGAAGTCTTAATGTTTACTGGTAGCTTGTTTCACATCCTGAAAAATTAAACCGAGAAAATGTTAGCTCTTTGAAGGGGTTTTAAATGTATCAATTGTAATACAAAATATATGATTATGTAGGTCGTGAGGGGAGCTTTGCTTAAATTAGATTCAATAGAGAGGGAGGAGAGGTAAAACATATACTAGTGTATGATGTACGGAAGTATATCCGATTACACTTGTCAAAGTTAAACTATATATCATCAGCACACCTAAATGCCTTCTCAACAGAGGAGCAATTACCTATTATTAACACGCAGACTGGAGAAGAGATGACCAAGAACGTTATCGTGAACAACATCCGAAGTTAAAGGCTTTAGTTAAGGGAGTATGATATGACGCCTGCTAATATAACAACGCCAACCCTATACCTCGGCAGCACTAACCGCAACTTCAACTAGCTGGATGTTCTACGCGAACAGATACTCGAAACTTCGACCAACAACTGGAACAACGGTTACACGCCCAAGCCAAAATCAAGAAGACACGAAAGCAGCACTAAAAAGATTCGATTCTATTTTGTCCCAACTCCGTATATATAGTGACAATAACGACCTTGTAACAATTAGAAATATTAGCACACTAAAAAAACAGTACAACAAATCACAAGATACAAGGTCAAAGCGGAGAATATAAACGGCGATATCGAATATCGCACATTTTACAATTAATAAAAAAATAGCAAAAATAAGAAAAATTACATGAAAAATAACTAGTCCTGTTTCTTCCTAGCAGAGTACCTTTTGTATACAATCACCAGGAAACGACCTATTCCAGTCTAGTAGTAAGGAGCCAATAATAAAGGTCCTAAGTTTCCTTTAGAATCAATAATAATAATAATAATAATAATAATAATAATAATAATGATAATAATAATAATAATAATATATTTCCTGAATATCAGGAGCAAGCCATTTTTACAGGCAAGACCAACAATAACATATCAGATAGTTGAAATGGTTTAACTGTTATGCAAACTTATTATACAATGATGTACAGAGATATTGGAATGATAAACTTTGTTTTAAACTGGCATTTATCTAGCGTCCATTACAAACATGGCCTCGGGACGACCTTGTGATGCTGGAGAATAACAGGATGGGTTCATGTCACTAATACGAGGAGTTACATTTTGACAGAAAATGTAGACGTCCAACCTTTCACGTAATATAAAGCAATCTCCAAGTTCTGAAAGGAAAGAAAGAGGACAAACAGCAGAACGGAGCAACATTATTATGAAAGCTATAGTGGCGATTGTTGTTAAATCGGTCAGTGGTTGGAATATATGCGCACAGTGCTGAACGAAAGGACGATAAAGGTTACAACTGCTCACAAAATAGTGTAGGTTCCCGAATGAATCAAGTATAGGGTATCATGTTATCTTCTGCACTCGGTCGGTCAAAAGCATGATAGCATTTCAAGTAATTCGATAACATAAAATAAATTTTCGGAACTTTAGAAATATCTTTATGGGAATGAATGACCATTTCAGACTGCAGAAGTCATTGAAAGACTGCACAAAGATAGAGTAAATGCTCCTCGCCATTGTTGCTGGTAAACTAAACGTCGTTGATACATGCGAGAACAAAGTCAAAGATCCTAGGTAATCAAACAATTCAATCAATTCCTGTTACCCCATGTGAAGCATTGGCTGCCGACTAGTATTCTCCAACCAACTTCGTCATGGGCTTTCCTTTCCACTAATTCCCAAGTGCTGCTTATTCTCTTCATGTCTGTCTCCATTTCCCGACACAATGTGACCTTAGGCCTTCCTATTTTTCTTTGGTCTTTGGGATTCCAAGCTAGTGCTTGTCCTGTGACACAGTTTGATGATCTCCTCAATGTGTCTCCTATCCACTTCTAGTGTCTTTTCCTAATTTCTCCCTTGGCTGGAGGCTAGTTGGTATGTTCTCTGCCACAAAAGATTGTTGTTGATGGTATCCGGCGAATGGATTCGAAGTATCTTACGTAGATAGTTGTTTATAAATACTTGTATCTTTTGGATGACGCTTTTCGTAGTTCGCCAAGTTTCAGCTCCATACAGCAGAACTGTCTTCACATTTGTATTGAACGTTTTGACCTTAATGTTGGCTGACAGGTGGTTTGGGTTCCAGATGTTTTTCAGTTGTACAAATGCTGCCCTTGCCTTGCTAATCTGTGCCTTCATATATGCATCAGACCCTCCTTGTTAATCGATAGTGTTACCTAAGTATGTAAAGGTTTCTACATCCTCCAGAATTTCTCCATCGAGTGTAATTGGGTTAGTGTTCGTTGTTTTGTATCGTAGTATCTTGCTTTTCCCTTTGTGTATGTTGTCGCCTACTGATGCAGAGGCTGCTGCTACATTGTCCGCCTCCACTTGCATTTGTTTCTGTGTGTGGGATAGAAGAGCTAGGTCATTTGCAAAGTATGAGTCATCTAGTCGCATCCGTGTTGTCCACTGTATTCCGAGATTTCCTTGAGATGTAGTTTTCATGATCCAGTCAACCACCAGCAGAAAGAGGAGGGGCCAGAGCAAACAGCCATATCTGACACTGGTCTTCACTTTGAATGATTCTGTGAGCTGATCTCGATACACGATTTTGCAGTGTAGTTGGTCATAAGAATTCTGTATGATGTTGATTATCGTTACGGGCACACCATAATGTCGAGGAGAATCCATAATGTTCTCATGTTCACGCTGTCGAATGTCTTCTCATAGTAGAGGAAATTGATGTAAAGTGATGACTGCTATTCAGTTGATTGCTCAACAATGAACCATAGTGTCGCGATATGGTCGGCACACAATCGATCCTTACGTAATCCTGTCTGTTGATCTCGAAGTTGGGCGTCGACTGGATCATACATTCGGTTCACTAGCACTCTGTTGAAGACTTTTCCTCGTACTGAAAGTAGAGTGATGTCTCTGTAGTTCTGGCATTTGCTAAGATCTCCTTTCTTTGATATTGATTGTGAGGTACCCTCCTTGCCAGTCTGTTGGTACTTGTTCATCTTTCCAAATTTTCGTGAAGAAAACGTGGAGTATCTTTGCAGTTGCTTCAATGTTTGATTTCAGTGCCTCCTGTGGTATGTTGTCTGGCCCTGCTGATTTACCACTCTTGATTTGTCGGATGGCCATTTTGATGTCTTTGACTGTTGGTGGTTGGGTGTTTATAGGGATATCCATAGATGCTGCTTCAACAACAGGTGGGTGCAGTGGGAATCGTCTATTCAAGAGTTCTTCAAAATATTCTACCTACCTGTTTTATTGTTGTTAAATCTCAGTGATTGATTTGCGATCCCTGTTGTTTATTGGCCGATCTGGCTTACTGAATTTTCCAGCTAGTCTCTTCGTTGTGTCCTATGTGTGACTCATTTTTCCTTCTCTTGTAGCTTTCTCCGCTGTTCGGCTGTTATCAATTGCTATCTTCTTCCTCCTCTTTTCTAGGATCTTTTACAGAGTACCAACAGAGATCCATTCTTTATGATGGTGCTCCTTCCCACCCAAAACCTCCTGACATGTTGAAGTTACTGCTTCCTTAATCCCTTTCCAGTTGTCTTCCATAGTAGTTCCATCTTTTTTCAGTAGATCGTGAAATACCTGGAACTTATTGTTGAGAGTATTTGGAATTCGTTGAGTTTGTTAGTATCCCGAAGAAGGGTTGTATTAATACTGTAATACTGTGTAATACTGTTGCTCTAGTTGTCCAGTGTTTCTCTAGCTTCAGTTTCTTTTTTTCACTACCAGATGGTGATCTGAAGCTATATCAGCTCTTCTCCTTGTTCTTACGTCTTGCATGGTTCTTCTGAACTTCACATTGATGTAGATGTAGTCGATTTAGTTCACCGTAATGTGATCCGGTGTAACCCATGTAGGTTTGTGTATGCGTTTGTGTGAGAATATGGTGCTACCTATAATCGCTGTGTTGAAGGCACATAAGTTTGCAAACAGTTTGTAATCGTAATAAATCAAAATATTTCCGATAATTATCGCTACAACAGGAATAAAAATTAACTTAAATTTGATACTAGAATCTCGTTCGACGAGTGACGAGACTGCAAATGGTGCAACCGGCAAAATTAGCAGGCTGAAAAAGTATAACTCATTCTAAGTTAATCAAATTCACTTTTTAAAGTGAAAATAAACACAACGAGTTAGCATTTTTAGACTAATCATTGCAGATTTACTGGTTGCGGTCTGTGTAATCATTGGAACCGCTGATTAGAGACATTGGGTGACTGACATGTCTGGACAGAGACATGTGATTGGCTAATATTGTGTCTGACATACGACATTGATCAGGCATTATGTATATATATATCTTGTGTATTATTGGCTATAATACATTCGTGTTAGTAACAAGTGGGCTTCTTGATAATCGGTCCGATCTTGTGTCTGTGCAATAGACTAAGGCAAGGCTGGGTGTTAGCAATAGGCAATAGCTCGGCAGATAATAGAATCGATAATAATCGGCCGCCCCGGTGCATTCAGTGACATGGCTCAAAATCGTTCTCATTGGCATAGATTCATCGCCAATCCTAAGGTTGTAAAATACTTAATTTGTATTCTTAAATCATTATCTTTGAACCCTAGCCCCCTCCACTAATACTAACACTCTAAAGAGGATCTGGTATATGATCGTGTTACGTTGGTCGATTACCAGAGAATTTTCTAACGATTTAACCCACTCTTACGAATGAGAATACATCAGAAGACAATGAGGAATGGAAGAGAAGTTATATTTGATCGTAAATAGAGCGTCAATGGAATAGAGACGTCTAGGTTGGAAAACTAGAGGGAAAGATGCTACCCACGGTGCGTCGTGATGTGATCTGGTGATGTCGTGTGACCGAGCACCTTCAACTAGTCGTGTCAGCTATAACAAACATGATCAACATCAATGTCGAGAGCCTATGCAACTATTTATTTTGGGGGGTTATTTAACACCACAACTGTTACTACCTCCACTACTCTGAGATGTAGTCTGAAAAGTTCCTCTCTATGCTAAGTGGGGCATGACAACATGAACTAATGTACGTATTTATCAGCTTTTACTTTACGACTGGCTGACTAATCATGGTTTTGACGATTGAATGAGTGTGAAGTACAAATAGCCAGGCTAATGATAACTGCACAATCGAATCCTATTGAGATTATGCAATGGATTCTCGTTAATTATAACAAATTATCATAATAAATCGTTATCGAATTTCCTGAAGTGAGATTCTAAAATGCTAATAAGATATTCTGCATTGATAACTAGGAGTTAGAACTTTAGACCAAGTTTTAGGAAGTTGTATACTGCTAGAAAGGTTTATATATGCTATGATGATGCGAACTAAAGTCTGAGGTTCTTCAGTCCAATCAAATAATTAGAAATGCATAGCAGATTCTTCGAAGCAGTAAGAACCGATTCTACTTAAATAGTGAAAGTAAGGCTGTTCAACCAAGGTAGTGTGTTTAGTTATATGTTGCAGAGGTACCTGCAGTAGACAAGTAATTCACCCAAGCACCCAAAACCGTTGTTTTATACTATTTATAAAGTCATAGTCAATTAGCATTTCTTGAGGAATTATGCGAGGATTCATGCTTAAGTAACTGCAGCACTCGTCTAAAGCCGTATAAAATGTCTTTAATCATTCGTAAATACGACTCGCGTTCCACATTAAGCACGGCTCCCAGACGAAACAGTCCCTTTATATGTATCCAAGCCTTATAACAAATGACGGTGCCTGTAACTACATAAGTCATGTAGGGCAGTCCAACATGTGACATCAGATCACAAATATCATAAGGTTTGGGGATTAAATTAAAGACTTTATTGAAAGCCATTCCTAAATTTTCCCATATAGACACTGAATAAACACAAATTTATAGATGTAGCGACTAGTGTTTACATAACAGCTAGGTCACCAACCTGTGATATATTCCCAGCCGAAAATAGATTATACTTGATGATACATAGGCAACTAACTGTTGGCCAAAGCTGTTATGTTGGACCACTAACGAAGGGTGAAAAACTTCCAACACTGTGTTTTGGAGGACTAATTCATTTATTCTGGTCGTGAGTAATGTAAACATTACAGTTCTATTATTGTTACGTTCCTCTTACCCTATCCTCCCGTTTAGTATAAGTGCTGTTATTATTTTGTCTCTTACTATGGACTACAGTTAATTAGTTGTGTACAAGTTACCCCCCCCCCCCACATTCACTGCAACAATCTCTTCTGTTTCGTATTAGTGTAAAATCCCTAATTGGTTCGCTGTATGGTCTAATTTTGTGCATATATAAAGGCATGATTGAAATACAATACGATTGAATTGGATTGTCTGTTTGGTTTATAAATCGTTGTTTTCTCCATTCCGCATTGGGGACTGGTAGTCGCAGGGCAGACGTGTCCGTATACTGATTGGCACTTATCAAGGGCACTGTGTAATTTTCGCAATACAATTTCTTTTCACCCTTCGTTAGTGGCCCGACATAACATAAGTTCCGACAGAATATTGTATATATGCTTAAGCAAATTTTCCAGAATCTGTGAAGATAGTATGCATTCGAGACACCATTAAGGTCTATCTTGAAAATATAACTCCGTTAGTTTGTAAAGTATAAACACAATTGTGAGATGAAAGAAGTCATTCTACGTTTAAACCGGGTTTGGAGATATGGAAGGCCAGTACCAGGGGAGGGAGTAAATATAGAACAAGTTCTCTATGGCTCTTCTCAGTGACTAGTATAGACAGTATCATAGTCCATGTACCAAAACTCAAAATGTTTTACTGTTTATGCACTCTCCGATCTTCTTCATTCCTTAGGTTTTGTTTTCTCCTACCCAATATATACAACTTGACCATATATATTAATAACCCAAAAGAATCATATACATAAACTACCAACGCAAACTCGTTGGTAGTTAACATACCGAACCGAATGATCAAAGTCTTCGTGGATATTCACTATTACTATCTGGGTCATAACCATATTTGGTATGATCCGCTTTGTAATTATCAATTGTGTGTAGACTAGGACGCTGACCAGGTGCTCAAACTGAGGCAGGTCTTCTTAAAAGACCGCTTTCTAAGCCCTTGTTCTCGATATAGCTTAGCATTCACACTCTCGATAAATAGTCTCTTCATTACTATTTTGACGTGGTATTTATACAAGAAACGAAAGGCGAATTCCAAGTATTGAGTCACGAATATGGATACAGAAAGTCGCCCTCAAGGTTGGAAAACCATGATTTCAGATCAATGATGCACGTTAATCACCGTCTACTATGAAACTACATCCCTTAATATTGCTTCATTATTCTGTGGATTAGACATCCAGACTCGACTCCTTACATTCGTATCAAATATTCATGACATTTTCACTTATGTCCTAAGTACAGAGTCGTGTATTTGGCTTTGAAAGGCTAGTGATACTATTTAACTGCCTAAAGCTGCATGAACAGCCATAGTTTAAACTTCCGACTTAAAAGTCAAGTGCTTTAATAGGCTATCGAGTTAACCAACTAACAGAATAGAAACAAACCTAACCAACAATTAGTGACAACTTTAAAAAAACAATTTTAATAAACGAAAAACAACTCGTATAATGCCTTTAGATAGTGTTCAGAACGTTTACAATCAACTTACTGACATCATAAACCAAGCTCTATAAAGCCAGACGTATAAAATATCAATCATTGTTAAGTTGATTTTATGTAGCACGCAAATCAACTTTAATCTTGAGCAATACATTATTTTATATTTTTCTTTGAATTATTTCATTCTCCGCGTATAATATTGTCTATATCCGTTTTTTTTCTACTACCATTGGTATTATTACTACACCTACTTTAGAGCCAACCTCGCTACGCTGTCATATGGCAACTTGGATCGATGTACATATGCGCCGGTGCAGAGTTCAACGTTGCATAATCACTGACTGATATAAAGCGACCCTAGGGAAGGCGAATACAGTTAGAAATACATGCCTCAACGATACAATAAACATATAAGGGACTAATGTACTTGCAAATTGGCTTTATTTTGCTTTAAATCAACACAATTTGGTAAATGCTTGTAATGAATAAGATGTAAATTTTATCCATCTTAATAAAAAAGAGAGAAGAAATCCCTCATATGAAGAGATACAAATACACAAACAAGATAGAATTGGATAATTGGTAAAAAGATTACGAGTCACTACTGTTGACTAATTCAGAAATGGAATCTTCACCGAAAGTGCTCACATGGCCATCCACCCATCAGAAAACACGGAAGAAACTATTATTACTGCTGATAATTTTACAAAGAAACCTGTATACAAATAAAAGAAACTCTATTTATGCAACGTACATGTACACAAAGACAGGATAGTTGAAATAACTCATTGTGATAAAATACGTGAACATTTCTTAATGCATTGAACTATGAAGTGGGGTGGGGGTAATGAAAACTGGACTATCCCTTATTATTCCGCACCACGATCTCACATCTTCAAGCACAGTTATGTTAGAAATGAAGACATTAGCAGTAATGCATGAACACGACGTGCAAATCTACATTAAACGTATTAAACAAACATCTTGTCCAATATAAAACAGATTTATTACAGAGTATATCAAATCAATGAATATGTGGGTATGGGGTAACTATAAATAGTAATGATAACAATTATAAGTACGGGAATATTAATGATAAGCAGACAAGACGAGTAGATGATAAAATTGTTTGCAAAATATAATTTATTGCACAATGGCCCGGTGCCAACAATAGACAGCCTTGGTCGTGTTAGTTCGTCTACAACAGTAAATGGTAGTAGCGATATACAAACTAACATACACAGTACAGAAAAATAGATTGCACACGAAATAAACAAAAAGAATAGTTACTAAACGATGACAAAAAAACAATCAACGACGACAGGAAAAAAATATAACCGAAGTAGAAAAAAAATAATGAAAGAAGAGACTAATGGATGAATCAATTAGTACACATATCTATATTTTTCACAGCCAATGAAAGCAAAAGCTTTCAACGCGTATAGCAGTCATGTAGAAAGTGTTTGTGTTAGTGTAAAAAGATGGAAAGATTCAAAAGACACAGTGTCTTGTCAGCATCGTTGTCTGGTTGACTCATGGTCTCAATGTTAGAGGACGCAGAATTTGACGACAGATTGAAGCCATAAGAGATGGGGATTGGTCAAAGTCAGTTAGTAATGAGGAACCAGAATTTCGGAATGATCGATAAACTATATCATATTTCTCATCAAATAACACTAGATCGAGAGATATAAGACAAGCAAAAGGAATGAAGAAAATTTTAAAATAATGAGACGAATAATAGTACAACTGGTTAATAGAGTAACATATAAGATGGTTGAAGAAGGTGGTTTGCAAATCCAATTTTGTATGTGGAAGTGCGAAGTTACTTAGAACTGCTCCCGACCTGCGATACACAGTACGCTTACATTTACAATTTTTTATCATTGAGTCAATAAGCTGCGATCTTAGATAGATCATTCACACTAGTAACATCCATTATTTTCCTTAACCTTGATGCAGTAGACCTGAAAATACGCGGGGATTAAATAATAATAAAGCAACATCGTAAATTGACTAGAACTTGGAATGCAAATTATTGGACACTGCCGACTCGACCTGAAGGTTAACAGCTCAGTGAGAGGCTGGGTTCAATCCTCAGTTAGACTAACAATGAGTCCTATACCAAACGAAAACATGTGTTCGATGTATCCTGGTTATTAATAATTGTCTAACTATAGTTAGTCCGTGATACAAATAAGCGTTTGAGCGAAATCCACGAAATATGTGATGTGTTAGAAATTTTGATGATAGTATCAAACTGAGCTACGCAATTAAGGAGTTAATGATTACTCTAAAGTCTACACCTTTCCATTATTAATTAATTGCGATCTAATAAGTTATGCATACTATGTTTGTTGAACCCGACGATTCGTACTGTAAAATATAGCTTTCGACTTTGCCTATTGTGATGAACCAGTTAGCATATGCTGGCTGGAATAATCGTCCCTCAAAGTTCTACCATGCTAGATAGGTCGTTTTAAAAGCAGTAAGACAAAAATCCAAAGAAATCTAAGATCCGAAGGCGAGGTCATACTGCCAACTCTAAAGAGGTGTGACAACCAACATGACAATGTCGCTACTTTTCCACGAAGGGAGGGTGAAGTTAGAGAAGGTCGACCTTAAAAATGTACACCATCTTACCCCACGGATTTCCGTCTCTGACAGTAAGGCCTTAAAAAGTATGGAGCTAACTCAACAAACTCACTTGTGAAAAGATCGTATGTGACCAGCCTTAAGTAGTTGTCTTTTGGGCACTGCGGTTAAACTTAGGTCGTCAAGACTACTTCTAACCCAGCTTCTCCTTTAGGTGCCTCAACAAGAACAACTATCCCACGGTACGTGTACCCGGGAAGTGATACTAAATTCATAATTACCTAATACTTAAGAGGAACCAAGAAACGTTAACCAACTGTAGGTTTACATAATTCGTAATTATTGAGCAAGGGTGTGTAGTAAGACATACAGTCATATCATTAGGACGAAAATATTGAGGAAAGGTTTAAGTGTATCAGTCAGTCAACGGTAACTTAGAGCCTGAGGCGCATATATATCGCTCTAAGTTGTTGCATTATTACTACACAACGACATGCAAGTATCAAGATGAATTTCAAATTATTGGAAGAAATGACTATACACAAATGAAATGGTTTGGAAAAGGTATGCAGTAGTTTTTAAACCTAGAATCTGAGAGTGACGAAAGAAAGAAGGAACCTATGCCACTGTGACCGGATCTGGGCCATGCTAGTCAGTCACTAGCCACTGATTGTAGTTATAGGACAGACTCTAATGAAGTAGCCTGCAACTGTCAATATGGAGCATACTGGTTACAAATAACTTCATGGATTATCTGTTTCCAACGCACACTTCTACGCCAACCAATATTTCCCATAGGGCGGCAGGCTGGTGATTAGGGATAAACAATATGTCTTTTTGATTATCTTAGTTAATAGTGATTCACAATTTATCAACCGACTTATCATCTTTGCATGGTTATCAGGCCCCTAAATTTAGTACTGCACACTTGATGGTCCAAACTTTAAACGTTCTGTTCTAAGTAATTCTAGCGATTATAAAGAGGTCCAAAAACAAATAACTTCCTGTAATACATATTATGCAGCAAGTACGTGTAATGAAACAAGATATAAAAGATAAATTAAATAGAAAACAACTTACTTAAATCCAGTGATGTTCGAGACAACGCCTGCACAACTAGGAATAATAACTCACGGTACAGTGAATTCTCTAAACATGCTGTATAAGATTTAATACTACCGCATCGGAATTGTTGACTCCTATTCTTATTGATTTTAATGTTTGTTGGTAATTCTATCGTAGATTCGTAAGACTGATGTACTGGGAGCTGTGATGACGCAAAATGAGCATTATTATTAATGTTTGAGTTAAGTATTCTTTCATTTGATAGCTGACATGATGAACCTGATGTTATTGTTGGTGATATTGCTGGTGGAATAGTTGTACAGGATTGTGTGATAGCTAACGGCAAAGAAGAATTATATTGCATATGCGCACGTATTTGGACAAGATATTCTACAGCAAATCGCATATTACCATTCTTTATAGCATTAATTAAACGTTCAATAATCACGTGAATTTGACAACATGTTATTGAAATACTTGGATTGTTATTCAGGATCATATTATTGTTATTATTTATTTGTTGACTCAAAGCATCATGTGAAGTTGTCTGATGGTCTATACATGTTACGAGAGATTAAATAACGGAAAAAAACAACATAAAAACACGTTTAGTTGAGATGCGTTTGTGCGGGTTAATTTTATTTGTCTTAAATTGACCTCAATTAAGTACCAGTGAAAACCAAAGGGCGATAAACAGCTGTTTTGTTATGGGGTGTTGGTTCGTAAGTGTTCACAAGGAGAACTGAAGGTTCTGAGTTTTTTTGACTACTATTAAGAGATTTTACATGAGTTTTTAGTTACATTCAACTAGATACTCCCTAGACATATAGAAAAAAAATCGAAGCTAATTTGTAAATGTAACCATGGTTGATTGTCACTTTTCTTTGCTCCTGCTACAGAAAGGGATTCACACTTCGATCGACTAGGAGATGATATACTCATTCTGACAAGACAGCACTACTGCAGGTAACTTAATATTCTTGCATACACTTGTAACTAACATGCGCAGGAAGTCAATAAAGAAGTGCCTCTAATTTTCAATGGCAAATTGATAATGATTTCTAAATGTCCCTACACAGTGGAGGGAGATTTCTTCTTGAGGTACCTGATAAATAGTACTGAGTCATATTGAAAAGCGTTAGGTAAAACCTGTATTGAATGACTGTTAACTCTAGACTTTTCGATTGTTGTCATTGGTAATGGAAACCATTGCTACAATGTACAGCGCGGTATTTTTAAATTCCTACGTGGAAAGACAAAATCGTTGATGTTGGTTGCTCATGAGAAAAGCAAAACCGATAAATGTTGGTAGTCTTTAGTTCCAAATAGCCACCCTTAATTAAAAACTCTGAAAAATATTCTGCCCACTAATAAGTAGCAAACAAAAGTATTTCAAACTCCTTATTATTTACCTTCGTTTAAAGTTAATGACAATAGATCATAAAAATATTTACCTGAATGATTGAAATTGGACCAATATTTATACAATGAGTTTCTCATAACACTTCGGACAGGATGGGTAGCATTCCAACGTAATGATATATACACAGGTAAATCAGGGGATAAATTTACTTGCTATGTAAAATAAATGAAACGAATAGAGAAACAATATTTTTCTCAGAAATTACTAACTAAAATTTACGTATCATTAATTAACAAAAACTAAGGATTTATTAATGTCTTCGAAACGTCATTAGCGTATCGTGGGACGACCTAATAAGTAACGGTGAGGATAACGACACAATGCTATTGAAAAATGACGAATTGGTTAGTGAGATTATGAATCTTTATCGTCTACGGTAACTTGGATATGAATTACATAAGCCTAACCATCATTTATCCATTTCCATGGACGATGTTGGTTGGTGTAAGGGAAGAAAAATCAAAACATAAGATAAGTTCATGAAACTATAACCTGTTGGTCTGAGCTACGTTGGTAAGTGCAGACTACTTGGTTGGAGTAAGCATAATAAACGCAATAAAAAACAAGGCTCAGAATCGGTTACATAGGTGTCAGTGAATTCACTCTTTATGTTCTTTCTAGATCTTATGATCCAGTGTCCTTCCATTCATACTTTTTTACTCCTTGTTGAACTATATTGTAATAATATTCCTTTTAATTTGATTTTGTCGTGTTAACGTGATATAGCAACTGGAGAAAACGCACATACCACGCTCCACGTTATTTATAACTTGAACACACTAAATTCAACGTACAATTCATCCACCTATCCTGACAGACCGAAACATAGGAGAATGTGAACTTGGAAACAATGAACAAAATATATGTAAAAGTTAAAAAACATTATAGAGAAATATCCAAGCGGCTCAGTCAATCAGTTAACACTCAGGTTTAGGTTTTGAACCTCATTATTATTTATTATTAACCCATTTAAGAGGTACATATTCATCTACTTAGCTTCGGGATATAATACAAGTGTGAAAATTAGTGATTCTATCCAGCTGCCTGGAGCAAAAAGGATGGGGAGGGGTTCGAACTTTTGATTAAGTAGTTAAAAGTTGGACACTTTAACTACTCTGTCTATTCGCCACTTGTATACCTCGGTTTGGGCTGCCAAGTATATATATATTCTGTGAATGATATACTTTATTCACTTAATATATGATTTAGTGATACTAACACTGGAACTGTATACGGTGTGCATTCACGTAGATAATGAGCACAGAGAGCCTATAGTTTGCAGGAAGAGACAGAGATTGTGTTATTTTATCCACAGAAGAATTTTAACGTTAGATTCAAATCACAACCAGATTACTAGTAAAAATAACGTCTTGGGATATTCATTTGGCTGTAGATGTTCTTAACATTAATACTAATGCAGTTTCCGACGCTTTCATTCATGTGTAAAAGCACTATAGTCTTTATCTGAAACTTGAGAGCCTTAGCAATCACATATTCAGCGCAGCTTTATTTTTCATAACCATGGATGAGGAACATTTACGACTGTCAAAACCGATGTCTACTGCAGCACAAAGATTTATGCAAACAGTATTTTCTGTTTGTCATCACTGAAAGTAATAGCAATGAACCATAATGAAGAGATATAATTAGAATGTATTTGGATCCAACTCAAATAATACTTAATAAGGAAGTTACTGAAGAATTATGAGAACCTGAATGTCCTGGGCTCGATCCACAGTAATAAAGTGGATAATAACTGTCACCCAAGAGTTCAATACAAATATTAAACAGCTATAGTGTTTCATGGTATTCATCAGTAGTTGTCTAACCCATGTTCGAAACTGCTGAATCTTATTAGGCATCTACCATCCAAAGTTAAAGTGCATTCTTTTAGTGATTTTGAAAATATGTACGTATAGTAATATTATTGAAATCATAAAAAAGCTAGAGACTCACATAGAGTGCGTCAGTAAATATTGTTGAATTATTATATTTCATTTGCTTATTAACACAATGACTCTGAGGCTGATCATGGTGGTGGCGATGAGATGAGTTCTTCTGGGTTGTTTTAAATTTCATTCGTTGTTCAGCTTGATAATTGATTAACCACATCGGTAAAGAATCTAAGAGATGAGTTGGCAAGCCTAAACGGTATATTAACCAGACTAAATTCCATGTTAACTGAGCGTGTCGATTGAGTAATGAGTGTTGAAATGATTGGCAGTGTAAACATTCGTCTCCTTCGTTTTGAATAATAGTTTCTAAAGATTTCCTTATTACATATGGACTTAAGTAAGAAAACTGGATGAAAAAAGAACAAACAGAAATACATGAAAATATGTTAATAATCAAGTAAGTGGATAAATTCAGATTACATATTTCTGTTAGGTGAAGACCTTGACAATATAGAGTTCCTAACCTTAAAACGCAAATTGTTGCTTCAGAAGTGATATATGCTAAAACCTGTGGCAAAGATAAGAAAATCAGTTGGGAGTATTGACCGACTCATTTATTTGGGAAGCCTCTTCAGTCTCCGTGTGTAGATGTCTAAAGAAATCTCCCAACAGATTCAGAAGGTTCGCATCAAATATGATACAATGTAATTAGATATTGACATAAGTTAAATGATGGAAGTTTTAATATATATCAAGTTGGCACAAGTTGCCTTGAGTTGGGACAAGTTAAAACAAAATAAAATAAAAAAAGTGAGTAACAAAGGAGTAGAAATGATGTTGTAGCAGTGATGATGATAATGGTCTGACGCTGAGAGTATAATACGAGGATAGGGAATGAATGCAATTTTATAGAAGGATGTCATGTAAATGTGCCCATAGTTCAGTTGATTGACATCTCAAAATTCTAGTGAGTTACTGAGATTTATAAAGCCAACTAAATTAAGAATTAAAACAGGATCATTAAAAGGGACAATGAAAAATAGTAGTGGGCTATATAATGAATCACTAACAATGAAAATATAGAACTATAGATTCCAGCTTCATGGATACATACAGTATTATGCATCTGATCACTGATAAGCTGAATCCCAGCTCTACAGCAGATTAAAGTTCGTAATAGAAACCAGCTTATGACAGAAAAGTAATTTGTTCAAATAAATATGTGAAAACACTCAGGACAGGTTCTGTCCTTTAAAAAATTAAAGATATAAATTATGCACAAAGTCAGAATTACAACAAAAAACCTTCAAATAATCTCGCAATTCAATCGTACAAAAGATATGATGGAAGGAAATTTTAGTAGAGATGCGTTCTTTGAGGTTGATGGTTTAAAGTCGTAAAGTTGCCGTTGACTTTCTTAACGATATAATTCACCATAAAAAATAACAGTATAACCAAAATCATACATTAGATGTTTTAAATTCTTTTAATATTTATAAACACTGGTGATGGATCTATTCAGACGTTGAAAAAAAACGAGTACTCATTTTTTGCTGTTAGAGGCGTGAGGTGATAATGTTAGGCTAGACGGGTTAATCGGAGGAATAAGAGAGTTATTAAGAGTTGAGGGTGAGATTTGACCTCAAACAAGATGACCTCTTGTGCTGTTAGAGGTATGAGGGCGGTTCCCACTTCCTGGCTGCCCGCACCATGGAAGGATATAACTTCATGAGGTACCTGAAAAGGAAACTGGATTAGTATTGGTCATAGTGACCTGGAAGCGCGAACGCAGAGCCCACGGGCGACTGCTTGAGGCCAATCACGCACGACCATGTTATGGGATGTTTTCGAAGTGTTAGCTCCGTTCTTTAGAAGGCCATACTGCCGGAGACGGAAATCCGTGGAGTAAGGTGAGGTGTGACATTTTTAGGGTCACACCTCGCTGCAGCCAGCAGTACGACTTCGCCCTCAGATCTTAGGTTGCTCCCTTTAGTCTTATCGCTCTCCAACAGACCTGCTTGGCATAGTAGGACCTAGAGGAACAAACGTTACAGCCAGTATAGCTCGGTTAGGTCATCACGATAGGCAAGCCTGACCACTACGTCAAGGCAGCAGCTACAACTAGTCGTCTGGTGATAGTTCAATATCGGCCTTATGTGCAGCATAGAACTTATACGAATTAAAGCATTACTACTCAGTAGGCTTTTACGAACAAGCAGTCATAATGAGGATAGTAGGATAATGGAAATAACTCTGGAATGAATAAAAACATTCTTGAAGTCAACCATAGTTTGAGACAGGTATCGAGATGTGACATAGCCTAGTGAGCCTCTTTAATTTAGATATTACGGCTGCGATACTTCTAAATTAGACTCACTCATCATCAATGATCAATTCTATGTTAAAAGTACTGCTAACAGTAAAGCTGAACTAACGTTAGTTTAGAATCTTGGGTGCATATGCAGTCGTTACATACGTAACGACTTCATCGCTCTGTATGCATTAATAGTATCAAGTAGCCTATGCCTAAAATTAACTTCATTTGTTTACTAGTATAAAGTATATCTCATTTTTTAGGAAGTGTGGAACTATATTGCTAAGGTTTTTATAATGATGCACAAGTTGGATCTATGCTGTTGTTAGAACATGAACTCTTTCGGAGATCTAAACTAGTGTCAATGACGAATCAGTAGATGATAATGAATCTCAGTCGACTGGTGGTTGAGATATGTATTACGTATGCCCAACCATCGCCTACTTCGACAAATGATGTTCGTCAGTATGAAAGCAGGACGGAAGCAAGGTAAGGGTGGCCAAACAAAAAATGTGGCATCAGTCCATAAAGTTATTAACTAATGGTTGGAGCCGTATCAACAGGTGCAGATTAACTGACTAGGTTTCGTCTGGTAATCGTGATCAGTGGCTGTAAACTGTTATGACGCCGAAAGAGTGTTTTGGTTGGTTGTAGCGAACGCCAATGGAGTGTGCCTAGTCAACAATGCGCGACTGACTTAAGCCCAATCACCCCCCCCCCAGGCCGACAATAGAAGGACCAGAATTGGTAACCGGAAAACGGAGAACTTAGAACTGAGAACGTATTGTATTTTAATCATACCTTTATATATACATTAAATCAAACCACACGGTAAACCAATCACGAATCTAACATTGATACAGAACAAAGGAAAGAGTGGCAGTGAATGGGTACCACTTGTACACAATTAAGTAAACGTAGTTCATAGTAAATAACAATATACTAAGAGTAAATATACTAAACGAGAGGACCGGGTAAGGGGAACGTAACAGTCATAGAAATGAAAAGGTTACATTGTCTACAGTTATAATGATTGAAATAATGTTCAAAAGCACAGTTCTCGAAGATAGTCAACCTTCGTTAGGTGCCCGGCATGTCAGAAACATTCAGTAGTATAGCTTAGAATAGGTCACGATGGTTCCTACTGTTGGATAGTATTCTGTTACTAATCTCGTTGATTTTACCTTGTCATGTTAATCCGACATGGAAAACTTGAACAAACGTATAACTGTACTGGGCTCAATGTTTTTTATGACTGATTGACTGTTGTTACAAATCAATTATCAACATACGAAATGTAAATAGTTATGGTGTAAACGAAAAACAAAAGAATGGAATATCAGCACTCACTGTGGAATGTTGTTAAAGTGTATTGTTTTATATAAATTATTATTTCTAGTAATTACAAAAGTATAATACGTCATAAACATAAAAGTAACGACATTTATGAGAGAAAACTCACTGTTGTTTCCATCAGACCCATGCTGTAGAAGATGATGAATGATGTAAATAGTGTCATTATGCATTATAATACATAGAGAGAACCAATCCATTATTTGTGTCAGGAAGAAATTAGATAGAAAAGAAAAGCAAAGTGATAGTTCTATGAAACATCCAAGTGTACTTCATCTGATGTACAAATAAATCACGGACTGACTGTAGCCACTAGGCAGTTATTTCATTCACGATAGAAATCAGGTCAAAGAACTTCAGACGGTATGGTTAGTGCTTAACATAAGACCATCGAGTCAGTAACAAGCAGTTAACATTTCTACCTTTTGAGTGACTATCGGTCTTAGGTAGTCCAGTGGTAACGACTGTAAGTTGTGAAGAAGGGTGACCTGCACTCGGATCTACCAAAGAGCCTCAATTACTACAAGATTGCAGATACGTCTTATTGATGAGGAGCGATAACTAGCACGAAACCTAGGTCAAGTAGAGTTTTCCGCGGACTCATCAATAATGTACAAGCACTTCTTCAAAAAACATGCTGAATACAAACCATATTGCATGAGGATTAAAGATAGGTGGGTGATTCTGCTAGGGTTGAACTTTATTAACTTAAGGAAACTGACAACGTCGAAAAGAAAATTCTCTTCGCTGAATATTCTTTATTCTTCTATCGATGATAAAATAAATGAAGTAGAAAACGCACTCAATACTTTCTTTGTGCGATTAATCAAGGATATAATGCAAATAAGTCCTAAAGTAACATATTGCATTTCAAAGGAGAGGAATACATCACAAACGCGCTTGTATTATTACTCAAGGCGTTAAGGAGACTGTTTGTATCATTAATATCTCTCATCTGCATAACCTAAGTCAATAAACGAGTTTCCTGGCTTACAGTTTCTTAGTACTATCATTTCTAAGTTTGTTAAGCACATTTGTGATTTCTAACTTATGATGCATTGTGATCGTGATGCAAATAAATATGTGGTTTTTCAGTTTTAAAATAAAAAGATGGGTCCTTATGGTCTTGATAAATTGGGTTAACGACAAGGAATTTGGGTGGGTCAATCAATGTTAACATGTACTGTATTTGTGTTGTGGAGATATACAGGGAAGCTTGTATTATTAACCAAGTTATGTATATGTTAATGAAGAACTTACGAAGTACTTTGCAATGGTATTGATGATTGTGGTTTCACTAAAGCAACTGAATCATCATTACTATCACATACATTGGATATATTGTTCGAAGAATGCGAAGTAGATGCATAAAATTGTTCTTCAGACTGTCGTTGGTGCTTTTGCAATTTTACCGAATGACTGCAACCAGCATTACCATCTACATCATTACAAGTATCACCAAATATACGTAATGATAACTGCGGTATAAAATAAAATTTACAAAACGGACAAAATGTCCTATAATCGTTTTCATCTGTAGACCAACCAGCCATTATCTCTTCATCATAAACATAATGTTTACATTTTGGACATGTTGTACATGTGGTTATGAATATATTTAATTGTGTTATGCAGTGATTATTACTATTCGGAAGTTGACTGTCCGCTGTTGTTGTTACTGATAATGTGGAGGAGGACGGTGGCAATGATTCACTGTCATTATTATTACTTTGAAGGGTAGATCGAACATTCAGGGTTGAAGACAGTGAGGAAAAAGGAAGACTATTGACTAGTGTTGGCAGTTGATCAGGCATCGATGCCAGCTCATTGGAACCTGAGAGTTTTGCTGCCATTGTTATCGGCATTGGTGTTGTTAATTTATCTAACAAAAAATAAGATGCATAGGTAGGTGCATAGCACTCGTCAACCGTATACAAGGTTGGATTATGAACAAAATTAATGTAATGTAGGAACTCATATTTTTCATTTGATTTTTTTCCGTCTATGAGTTTCAATAAAGCAAGAACAACAACATTTGTGCAATACAGTTGAAATATATTTGCATTTCACTGTTGATATTGTTGACGACTGATCAATTTCTGTCTCTATATGTGCATTTTGAGTGAACTGTTGTGAAATAGCATGGTTACAATTAGATTATGGTTAGAATGAGGATTCTAAAATGTCGATTCGGAACTAGAACTTAATCCATTTATTTTATTACACTTGAATCCACTGGAACAGTTGAATTGGAGAAACCACGACAACTATAGACAAACAGCGGTGATTCACCACCCTATACGTTTATTAAATCAACTGTTATTATAGTTCTAGATACATGAAGTGAACAGTTCGGTAGGCCTACCATTATACATAGCCGATCACCATAGGGCCTGGTACAGTAAAGAACAACTTAGATTAAAAATCTTGTCCTAGTTCGCTTAATTAGTAAAGGACATCGAGTTGAGCCGAATAAATATCATTGAGTTATTTATCGCACTTCATCAAATATTCCACAAGGCTTACAGGTGCGTTTTATGCATACAAATGCAGCCATTGAAACCAGCACTCACAAACTTGGATTTAAACGATACTGAACTGAGACCAATCTGCGATGAATACGAGCAAATAATTAAAACCAATTTCTTCAGGACCACACCACTTTAAAAATAACTAAAAGGCTTACTTCTATATGAAGTAATCCTGACAATGTTGTGTAGAATGATAATGAAAGCTTTGTAATTAAGCCAGTTAGCTCAGAGGATACAACACCGCAAAATGCTTTAAAAAAGTCACCGAATTAAAAGAGTATTATAACTGTTAAATACTGAGAAACAGTGCAATAAACAATCAACTGTAATTTCCACGACATTGTGAAATTACTTGAGTAATATGTTATTAAAAATTCACTTAGTCTTACGAAGCAACTTTTTATTTGTTAAGTACACATCTGTGACTTTCAGAACCAATATATTGGTTATTAAGTGTTCACAATCGACGCAAATATACTCAACGCTATCAACCATATAATACATTCCATTCACACACGCCAATACACAAACAATGAGTACAGTATACATTATAGTATAAAGAACTTCATGACAAGGTTCGCAAATGTAACGTTATCCAATGAACCGATTTCCAGTGGTCGATACCTTTTATTCACTATACAAATTATTGGTGAAGTGGTTTAGTACGCTAACCATTTCACATATCTAAGCAGTTTTATTGTCCGTATGACGAAATCTCGTCTGATGTTGCCATAATGAGTAGGTGAGATATCCGTCTTCCAACTAAAGAAAGAGGAAACTATGCAGCATTTAGCTCTGCATTAACTTATATGGGAGAACGTAGGCTACGAATGTGGAAGATATGTGCAAACAAAGGGTCGCTGAACAATAATATCTTCGAAACATAGCTCGTGTATAATAAAATAATCGAGTAAGCAAGCATGAAGTAAATCATCGAGTACTAGGTAAAGATGGAAAATCAGTTGGTCAAGTTCTGAATGCTCATTAACTTTTAGGGTTGATATATGGCATTATGTGAGCCAGAAAAAAGCCTTTTCAACGTAGGATGTTGGTCTGTATACGGTAGGTTGAAAGTTAGAAATGCCTAGATCATAACGAGGTTGTTTACAATTGTTATCAGTCGTGTTAACTGGTGGACACATAATTTTGACTGGTTAAGGTTCAAACGATACTCAAAACCAATAATTAGAAACTCCCGTTGACATGGCTCAGAATCAACCGCCATGGGGAGAATGCATTCACTCCTTGTGGTTCCTTACATATTGGAATCGGAAATCTTTATACACTACTTTTTTACAAGTTGATTTCACATTCTAGAACGGGACATAGCAAATAAGACTGATGTATATATAACGGATATGTCAATCAAAGCAGTTATACCAACTGAACATAAAGAAAAGATTAATAGAATTAGTTAAATGCTGTAGAGATTTTTGAATGTTAATTTGTTGTCACGAATTGGTCTGAATTAGACAACCATTAATCATCAATTAAATCTAAAATACAAGTTCCAATATTTTAACAAACTACATGCATGAAAGATTAGAGACAATAGAAAACCAATAAAAAAAACCTACTACGGATAGTAGACTCTAATGCAGTACTCAATTTAATTAAAGTAGGAGATGAGATTAAACCATTTAAAGAATATTTATCATCCTTAACTACTAATCTATGGTGAATGGTATTTGATGTTGGAATAAGATAAGATGAATTACTTTGATTGAAATATGAAGTTGATGACAATAATGGGACTGGAGACGGAAATGTACAACTTTTAAATTTACGTTGTAAATGAATTGTGCAGGTATTAGCAGGTGACATGCGTCGATTAACATCTCCAACAAGTAATGGACCAGCAATATTGATCCACATATCCTTTAGTCGATTGAACTCATTTGCGTTATTAGCTAAAAAGTATATAAAAACATAAGCATCATAATCAACTTTCCGGTAATTAAAGCTCGTGAACGCTTAACAAAGTTAAAAAGTAACTATTCTAAAACGTTGATCATATAAAGTATACATGATTGCACTATTCTGAGAAATCGATATTGAATTTGCGAAGCCTCTTCAACTATAAGAGGTCAGTTGTGCATTTATAGCATAATACACGGTGATCCAGTTAAGTGCTAACATGGCTGGAGTATTTTTTTTCGAAAAATTCAGGTTAAACAGTACGTTTGATAATTTAATCTAGTTGGAAGCTCATCTAGATTGTTGATGCATCTGAGAGTAACATTCAAAAATGTTACAAACAGTGAGTGAACCAACTTTGATTATTGTAGCAGTTTGTTGTTAAGAAAAAGACTGATTTTTTAGACATCATAGACTGGAAGTGTTCCACAATGTATGAGTAAGAACATATTGGTTTTAGGTTACTTACGTCTGAAATACTGGCTTCTATAATTAACAATTTTAGTAACAATTTGCTTCTATAAATCTGATTACACTTTACTTTGTAAATGAGGTCCAGTAATACTACTACACGGTTATTCAAATTAAAATAGGTAAAGAGGGGTTCGAACCAAAGACTCAGTGGTTGAATGCTGAAAGTATCAACTAAGGAACTATCCGCTTAACATTATAGCTAATTATGGATTTCTTAAATGCAATGGCAATTAGTTATGATTACATTGCGAAACGTATTTTAGAGAGAACGAAAGGTAAATTAACATATAGCACATAAAGGTTCGTGATGAAGTGTTATTTAACTAAGTGGATATGTTCGTTTGTTGGACTTTTTATAAACCTCTGAGTACGTAATCTCATTGCCAACATGGATCAAGTCAGAATTAATTATCAATTAGAATTATCTTCCTTTGTATTGGAGCACGATTCGAAACTACTGCTCAATGTCAACTATGACTTTAAGTGAAACGCCTCAGCCACTGACATAACCGTAAGTTTGCAGCTTTATCATTTAGTACCCTTTCTATGCAATATATTGCACCAACACCTACACTATAATACGTTTATAAACTTCAACAATAACTTAAAATAAATTTAAAATGTGTTATCACCTGAAGAAGGATTATGGTCATGGTTACAAGTAGAGAGAACACCATTTAACATATTATTCCTATATGGAAATTGGTTAACAGGTACATAACCATTTCTATCATAATTATCGTAATAATGGTTCGCGTCAAACAATGTTGAATTGATAAAATGTGCATGATCTGAGAGTTTATGTGAAGTCAATCGAATATTACTAGTAATAAACTGTTTATACATTGAATCGGAATTATTTATCTCTGCATATGGTTTCGACCAAGAAACGCGTGAAATACGTTCACTATGCGCTTGGTATAGTTGTTGGTGTTGAACACGATAACATTCATGTTGGTCAGTTAAATTTGGACTAGTAAAACCACTAGATGTAGTAGCACGTCTTCCTGATCGTGGAGTTGGATTTGATGATAAACTTGGAATAAGAGAACGCCAATCTAACAAGGAACGGTGCATATTAATACGATTCATGAAATCCGAGGTGGATCTATTGTATTAGGAGAAAAAACATTTGGGAAAAACATATACACGTAGTAATTTGGTGTAATATAATTTATTGCATTCACTACTTGCCTTCTCTCAGATGGTGGGCTTAAAATTATTTTATGCCCTTCATCTCAAGAAATAATCCTCTCTCCCTATATTGTATTCTTGATATCAAATCTATTTTTACTACCACTGATGTAACTACTACTTCTACTAATATGGTGCTTATGTTGCTTATCTGATAAGGTGTGAAAACTTGGACATATGTGCACATATGTGCAGGGTTCTACGTTGTACGAATTTAATTTGTAAGTTTTTTTAAATTAGACAACCACTGAAAATCGAGAAGCACTTAGAGGTTGTTCCGTTGTAGCACGGCACTCGCTGGCAATGAGCAACCACGAACTTAATCTTCGGTTCGATTCTTATTGAGGTAATGGATGTGCATTGTTGATGCGTTGCATATTAACAGGAAACAGCTATTTAATGTTAGTATTCAGTGGTTGCCTAAAGTCAATCCGTGATATTGAAATCAAAATCTAACGATCTCCACAACTCCGTATAATAATCACAATCATGTTACTATTCGCAACTGTCTACAATATAATTCCGGAGTTGAAGTGAAAAGATACGATGGCAGTGGTGAGTTAATAACACACCGATGGCATTACGTAGTTTAGATAACAAAGTGAATCGATTGAGTATAGAAATGCAAACCATTAGATGCCACAAATTCAGTGGTTTAAAGGCTAAACACAACGTGAAATGTGAGGGAGTTCAATAATTGATGGGTTTGCGAATGCACGCTATTGAATGAAAAAAAATGTGCAGACCTTTTCTGTTCGCAATGATTGATTAACTTTCAAACCAACGATCTCGACAACACCAACAATAATAATTATCAAATAATCATATAATTTTGAATCTTTACGGAAAGCTACAAACACAATATCACCATAGTATTATTATAGTCTATTCCTAATATATCTTACCTGTTAAAGAAATTCAATGCATTATGGACAACTGAAATTTTAGACTGGGTATTATCGCCTTCACTATTGTTACCATCAACATAATTATGGACACTGTCATTATTACTGTTATTAAATTGATCATGATGAATTACTGATTGCTGTACAGCATCCAGTGAAGAAGTATCGTCAAGTGATTTCCTAGGTGATGTTGAAGACAATATACGTTTACTATTTCTGTTCATCTCTATGCTACCGTGATGTGAAAAAAAAGGATGCGAAGTTACCGGAGGGGAAGGCAGGGGAGGTTGACAAGCATGAGAAAGAGTAGTGACAGTAGTAGAAGCATTATAGTGATGAAGAAACGGACGTTTAATTTTTGACAATGCAGATGATAGTAAACTGTATCCATAATTATGCTGACGATCATTTTCATCAGAATCTTCATCATCTGTAGAAGTATGCGAATTATCGTCCAGATTGCTACCACTACTACTATCATTTCTATTAGAAGAACAGTTATCCTCATCATTAAAAGCAGCGGTAGTGGAAGCACCAGTAACATTTTCTATTGTAGATGGGGTGTAATGATTCTGTGCAATGCTAATCTCATTGTCAAATGTACAATCAAGTGTAGATGGTTCTGACTGTTCAGTAGTGTACAGAGTTGATCCTGTTTCAGGATGATTCACCAGCATGGAGCAGTTTGCAATTTGATCAATATAAGTTGAGTTCGAACCTGCAGAAGGCAATATGTTTAAAACAGGAAAAAAATGAATACAAAGATATGGATGTAGAAAAATAACCATTTACAACAGAGGATACTCGTAGGCTTCTAGTATTCGATCATGGATGTCTTCCAAGCATTGCTTGTGTTCTCTAGGATCACCAAGTAAGCAGTACGTGGGTTAGGAATAGAGTACTAGGTAAGTATAGTAACTCAATTGATGAAGTAGTGAATCTTCATCAGCTGAGGTGGTTAGGACATGTTTTAGGTATGTCCGACCACCGTCTAACTCGACGAGTAATGCTATCTGGGGTAAGAGTGGGCTGGAAAAAAGATGGGGGCAGCCAAACGAAAACATGACACAAGTCCATAAAGCCATTGACAGTTAGGCTGAACCACGTTAATAGGTGCAGACTACCTGGTTGTGTTTCGCGTGATGATCGTAACCAGTGGTTAGAATTTGGGTGACATGGCTCAAAATCATTCGCAAAGGAACATGTGCACTCATTTCCTGTTCTCCTTCAAATTCTACGCTTCTGAATTTATCACTATTTTCTGTTTACTGAGCTATATTTCTGTACATCATATCTTCGATCTCCAATCCTCTCCATTAATACTAACACTGTGACTACCTCCACTACTCTGCAATTCGGCCTAACAATCTCATCTTTATCTGCTAATTGGGGCATGGCAACTTGAACTGATGTAAGCACATACCAAGTTCTACGTTGTAACTGACTGGTTGTATGAAAAGATAAATCCCAAAAAGTTAAAGGGATTTCGCATTATGAGTCTAAATATGGAACAGCAGCGTAGTGGTTAAGATATTCAACTTCAAGTAATTAAGTGACATTTAGACATTTATTTCGATTCACGCAAATCGATTATTATGTGAGAAAAGGTAACTGAAAATTTTGCATAACGCTGAGTTTAAGCATACAGTACTCAACAAAGATGGCAAGTCAATTGATGAACCTATATATTTTTGTAGACTGAAGGCTACTGAAACACGTGCTACTTATACACAGCAAAAATCTAAAACCACAGACATCTGTCAATTTGAGAAGGCTGAAGGAAAAATAAAGTCGATCAAACTAAGAGCGGCTCATCAAGAAGCATTCCCACTGCACCAGTTACGGTTGGAATTTAATTTACAGTGAATACGGTGTTTGTAATAGATAAGTTACATTGTTCTTAATTCATAACTCTGTTACAATAGGTTACCATGTGTACACTATCTTTTGCAGTCTTCGAGCGTTGGCTCATTTGCTCATAAATGTACGTTTTATTATGACTTCGGAATTTCTATATATAATCAGTATTATTACTTATACAAGAGAACAATTTCTGATGTGAAATTTATACCGTGCTACTTAACACTAACGATACACTTGCACTTAGTAGAAAAAATTGGTAGTTCATAGATGTATTGTAAGGGACTTGCTAGGACGTGGATTGTGTGGTAAAGTTTCAACAATAATTGATAATTGACAGTATTTTCCTGATATCTCGAGTTGATGACGCTTACCAACAAGAATTTGATGATTAGTTAGTGCAACTGCACATGGAATTAAATTATCACACGCATCATAACACTTGGATTTATCATCAGGCCAATCTTGATTTGGACTTGGTTTATCCTCATGTTTATTCAATGTAGAATATCCTAGGTCAGTGAGATCATCAGACGAAGTGAGAGGATGTGGTAATATGACACTAGCTACATCAAACATAAACAAAGGGAGACAAAAAACCGAATTCTAATATGATGATAAAGTTTATTAAACGACAAAATACTGAAAGGTAGAGATTTTCAGCTTAAATGCTGCTATGTTCTTTGAACAAGATGATTACACCGTGGGACTTTCATTGTCGCTCTGGACAACGTAATCAGAGTTTGATTTATATAAAAAGTTGTTAAGTAGTCCCTCAAGAGTTAAATCAATTCGTTCTAGTGGCCTTTATGGTGATTAGTCACCTTCGTATGTCTTCGTCTTTTTATAGACAGTCTTAATCAGCTAACATTACATAATGTGATTGAACCTTTTCGCAAAAAATTAACTAGAAAGCTCATATACATATGAAGTGAGAGTTTATAGAGTTGACAAGAACAAAAGTGAAACAACAACGAATTCAGAAAATTCAACAGCAATAAATAGACTATCAGTATGTAAACGATAGAAATCCAAAAAGACGCTTCGGATTCAAAACTCCAGATAAACATTTAATTTTACTTATCATTATTATATTGCAGTAAAATCCGAATTGATAGAAAATGAATTACTTTAAAATAAAATCAGTGATTATAATCTTTTTGAAATTGTCTACAGGATAAAATATGAAAGAGTTTTAGTGATTTTCAATGTCCGCTAAAAATAGTCATTAGAACCAATTGGCGACAACATGGAAAATAGGATTTCAAATAATCAGAAATAAGCTACTGTAATACTTATGTATAATGTGCGAAAAGTATGGTGATGACGATAGATAATAAACATTCTAATAGTCATCCAAGCTCGTCTCTGTAATATACGATGGCTGTAGAATCATTTCATAGGTAGGATATCTGACCACATACTCAATACAGAGTGATTAATCTACGTTATGTATATGAAACTGAGTTTGATTATAGTAAAAAGATACAATCATAAGAAATTAACGTAAAGTGTGGCACAAACATGTAATAGCTCAAACCGTCATATAGCATCAAGATAACAAGAAAAAGTTAACATGATTATCAACGTAGTTAACATACAATAGAAATAAGAATTAAGATGGTTAAAAAATGAAAGAATGGTTTTTGATCATGGAGAGCAGACGTATGTATCAAAGGATACTGGAATTCAGAAGAAAGAGGATGGCAAGGAGTGAGAGCATCTACATCTACATGACTGTGACTAATTTTGAGTCGCTTAACATCGATAGATAATGGCAAATATTATGAAGTACTAACCTTACACTATGTAACTAATAATATAGGTCAGATCAACAGTCGATAACTTCACAGAATTATGTCACCAACTTTTATCAAGCATACTTTAAATTTGACCAACTTTGAACGTCGAGATAATCAGTGGTTTGGGTACATGTAATAAGACGTATGGAGAAACATATCTGTGAGTATGAAGTACATGAGACGCAGGACGACTAACATACCTATAAACGAACACATTTCGGATTGTAATATATATTAGGCTAAAAAAACTAGTTCTCGTTAATTTACCAAAATCAGCAAAATGATGGCTTATTGGTTAGAATGTTTCAATTTCAGTATCCGAAACGTCAGGAGGAACGCCTATTTAGGTAACCGAGTAGTTTTACAACCCTACAAAATTTGCAATGTCAGGAAAAAGTGTTAATGAGTTACTACAAAAATCTGGTGAATAAACCAGTTACTCTAAACTTAAATAGTGGGAAACAGTTTTATATATATATATATATATATATATATATATATATGCTCACTTGAATTTTTGTAATTACTCATTTCCAATGAATTCAATTCTATATTAACAGAAGCTGAACGACGATGACAATGATGACGAGATGCGGACAACTTCAAGCGTTCTTTTTCTAATCTTTCCTGTTCCACTAACTCTTTCTCATATGTTTTGTAAATCTACGCAGAGAATATTGAAATAAACGGATTTATTGGAACCGTATATGATAAGCAATAAAGAAAGTATAACTGAACGATCAATAGTACTCAAATAATACTTGTTAATAACTAAGTCTTTGTGAATCATACTTTAATCATTTAGATTATTGGTTCTGAAAAGCGCAGATTTCCTACCTGTCGTAGACTAGATATCAAGAGAAGAGATTACAGCAAAAAAGCGAATAAGAATGGACAGTAAAGAGAGAATTAGTTCGGTGGAAAAAACAATCAACAAAAATTTCTTTCAGTTGGAAAATGTCAACCGACGATTACAAAAGGGTTTAGTAGAAAGCATTAGCACGATCGTCATTGGCCTCTATACTGAGCTAAATATGATAACGACGCGAGCTGTTTAGTTTCATTATCTGCAGAACCCCAACCAGTTCTATGAAGCTACAACCAAACTACAGTATTCCAATAAAAGGGTTCAAAACTAACTGAACTAGCGTACGAACTAACCATATAATCAATACTGCATAAATGATCTCACACTAAGAAATTGAGGATGTTAACTTTTTCATAAAGAACTAAAAATTATCAGGAAGATCAGATATCGACATGCAACATGAACTGTAAGTAAACATATAAAGTAATGTCTTCAACAACAACAGTGATTAAAAAGCAGACACAAGCTAGGTAGTCTGCATTTACCAATAGTGCATAAAACAACAGACAAAAAATAACAGGAATTAATACCAAGTTTGGTTTGGTCTTCAATAATTCTAATTTCAGACAGTAGCTAACAAAAATGAAAATATCTAGTCAAATCACATAGTTTAAGCAGTAACAGTGCAAGAATAAATGAAAAGGATTAGATAAGGCAGACAGATTCAAAAACGTAAAAATAAAAACAAAAGCAACAGTAATGAAAATATATGTGGAGGAGGACAGGAAATGGATGCACATGATCCTTAGCGAATGATTCAGAACCATGCATCAAATTTGGCCTTCCAAAACATCTGTTCAGTCAACTTGTACACAAAAACAGCGTGCCTGTGTTGTAGAACTTGCTGAAGTGTGAATGTTTGGTCTACACAACTACGTCCAGGCCTGAAGCCACCTGTTGAGCATAGAAGTAGTATTGAAGCCAATATTTTGGACAATATACTCGTTAAACTGATCCCTCTGTAATTGTCACCGAAGAGTTTTTTCATTTGTTATAGACTGGGACGATTCGTGATCGTGACCAGTCAGATGGGATTATGTCCAGTTCCTAGATTCTCACCAAGATCTCATTTAATCTCACTGCTAAAACTAGACCACCATTCTTAAATATCTCGAAGGTTAATCCATCAGGTTTTGCTGCTCTCCTTAGCTTTAGATTTTCTATCGCCCTTTCAATTTCACTAAGACTTTAGGGGACTGATATCAACTTGCTGTTCAGATTGCTTGAGGATGATGAGTAACTGAGGTCAGAGTGAGGTCCAGTTGAACTGTCCCCTAAAGTATTCTGCTCATCAATTTAATCTCTTGGATTGACAGTGAATAATAGTCCCATCTCTTTCCGAGATAGTTTCACGTGCAGCCAGATTTCTGATATCCATTTCTTTGAACAGATGTCTACTGTTACCTATTGTCGCTGCCCTCCCCATCTCTTTAGCTTTCGCTACCCACCACTGCTCACAATCATTGCGTAGGCTTTTAACCAGTCTGTGTTTAAGTTACCTTCACAGCCAGATGGGATGAATCGCCGAGTATCTATCAGTTCAGTAGATGCAGCTGGAATCCACTGATTTATCTTAACCCTTTGGTCTAGTTTACTAGTGGATATCATTGTTGTTACAATAGCTTTTATGGATATCATTCCAAGCTGCCTCGGAGTGGGTACAGCTTACGTAGTTGATTAATTGGCCTTCTGTTTGTTCCTGAAATGTATTCATGGCTTTCTATCATTATGTTGAACACTGAGGGGATCTCTGTCGTGGATCTTTTACGTCCAGTAAGACTCAGACTAATATGCGCCCGTACTAAAGCATGGTCTGAGTTTAAACATGTACTCCAAAATGAGCGGCAGTCTTCTATTGAGCTTCTCCAACGGTGGCTGACGGCAATGTGGTTTTTTCGAGTCCAGCGTCGAGTTGATTGTGGAGGTCGGGATGTTAACTGATGTCTTTCTTTGTGCTTAAAGTGTCTTTTCCGTCTATTACAATCATGAGTCGAAGTAAACAGTAATTGAGCATATATGATATATATCCGAACCATTAAAATCAATGAAAATTAACATCTTCATAAGGCGATCAGTCAATTTGCATGGAACTCACCCTAACCACAGTATTGCACACTTAGTCATTCCACAGTATGCGATATCGTCATTATGGATAAATGGAGACCTGCAGACTAGCTATGCAAGCTATTCATGGGGCCTGTTTTGTACAACCATACGGAGATCAAGTTCTAGTTATTTTCAGTTGAGAGACTAACTTGAAACTTCCGTAATTTTGTCATAATAGAGGCAACGATAGTGTGGTGATCTCGAATGTCTAGTTCACGTGAAGCTAGACAATCATATGACTAATGTGTACTTTTATTCTTGATGTTTATATAAACGTGTTACTGTTTAGTAATTCATGTTCCAGACAGACAGACAGACAGTTGCAACGTAGAACTTGGTACATGCGTACGTCAGTTCAAGTTGCCATGCCTCAATTAGCAGATAGAGATTAAATTGTCGAATCAAATCTCAGAGTGGGGAAGATAGTAACAGAGTTAGTATTCATGGAAGGGAATAGAGATCGGAGATAGGATTTAAGAAGATATGATTAAGTAAAGAGAAAATTTTGATAAGTCCAGAAACTTAAAATTTGGAGGATGACAAAGAGTGGATGCACCTGCCCCATTGCCAACGATTTTGAACCATATCACCCAAGGTCTCTAGCCATTTATTACGAACGTCACACGGACCACAACCAGGTAGTCTGCACCTATTAACATGGCTCAGCCCAACTGTCAACGACTTCATGGACTGGTGCCATGTCATGGTTTGGCCGCCCCTAGCTTTCTTCCGGCCTACTCCTACACCAGACAGCATTGCTCGTCGACTTAGGCGATGGTCAGGCATACGTAACACATGTCCTAATCACCTCAGTTGATGGAGATTTACTACTTCATCAATAGACTTACTGTATCTACCTAGTACTCTATTCCTAACCCACGTATTGCTTAATCGGTGGTTCCAGAAAACACGAGCAATGCTTCGAAGACATCCGTGATAGAATACCAGGAAACTTCGAATGTCCTCTATCCTTAACGACCATCTTTCACATCCATAAATTAAGACGGATCAAACTGCTGCGCAGTAGACGCTTCCTTTGGTCAGTAGTCGGATGTCTCGCCTACGCCACAGATGACGCAAACTAGAAAAAGCTAATTTGTCCTTATGTATCCGAGCCGAGATTTCAGCAGACACCAGACCGTCAGGACTGATGAGGCTGCCAAGATAAGTGAAGCGGTCAACACAATCATTGCTTCACTCCCCATCACTAACTTCGGTGTCGAATCAAGCCAATCCTGAAGTAACATTTTGCATTTGGGTGAAGAGAATCGCATTCCAAACATCCTTACATTCATGTTTAAAGTAGTCAAAAGATTCTGCATTTTATCAGCATCTTCGCCTAAGAGAACTATATCATCTGCATATTGAAAGTCAGCAAGTTTATCTCCTGGAAGGCGATCAACCCTGGAGAAGTTAGAAGATGAAAATGTCAACTCTAAAAGTATATCAATGATAAAATTAAATAAAAATGGGGAAAGCGGACAACCTTGATGAACACTACTTGAGGTAATCAGTTCTGATGACAATCCGCCATAAGCTCTGACTCGACATGTGGTGTTCGAGTAGAGAGCTTGTATAAGGTTAATGTACTTCTCTGGTACGCCTTTGTATGACAGACATTGCCACATAACCTTACGATCGATAGAGTCAAATGCCGCCTTAAGTTCAAGGAATACAACTATTGTTGGGCGTCTAAAAGTGTGTCTATGTTCCAGAACCTGCCGAAGTGTGAATATTCGGTCTATACAGCCACGTCCAGGTCTGAAACCACCTTGGTTTTCTCTAGTCTGCTCTTCACGAGCTTTAGTTAAGCGTCGAAGTATGATTGAAGCTAATATTTTGGACACTATATTGGTTAAGCTGATTCCTCGGTAATTATCACAGGAGAACTTCTGTCCTTTCTTATAGATTGGGACGATTAGTGTTTGAGACCAGTCAGATGGGATTACGCCCAATTTCCAGATTCTAGACAGGATCCCGGTTAATCTCGCTGCTAAAACTGGACCACCATCCATAAATATCTCAGGAGTTAACCCATCGGATCCTGCTTCTCTCCCTCGCTTTAGGTTCCCTATTGCCTTCTCAACCTCACTAAGACTTGGGGGACCAGTATTAACTTGCCATTCAGATTGTTTGGGAATGATGGGCAACTGGGATGACGCCGAGGGCCAATTGAACTGTTCCCTAAAGTGTCCTGCCCATCGGTCCAACCTTCTGGATTGACAGTGAATAGTGCTCCCATCTTTTTCTGAGATAGTTTCACTTACAGTTGGATTTCTGATACCCGTTTCCTTGATAAGTCTGAACAGTTGCCTACTGTTACCTATTGCTGCTGCCTTTTCCATCTCTTTAACTTTCGCTACCTATCACTACTCACGATCATTCCGTAAGCTTCTAACCAGTTTGTGTTTAAGTTGCCTTCGCTCCTCATCGTATTTAGAACTAGACGGGATGTGTTGCCGAGCATCTATCAGTTCAGTAGATGCAGCTGAAATCCACTGAGTTTTCCTAACTTTTTGGTTTAGTTTACTAGTAGATATCACTGCTGTTTCAACAGCAATTTATGTTCCCCTCCTTAGTGTGTCAGCCTACTCATCGCCTTTGTTACATTGTTTTGGAGAGGCATGTTAGGCTGACTGCCACATTCGTTACCTGTTATTGGTTGTCCTATTCTTACCCTTTTGTGCCTATCTACACTTAAGACATTAGTATTCCTACATATATATGTACATATTCATAGTCAGATTCATGATTCCCTTGATTGCTGAGCATTCAGTACCGACTGCATGTAGTTCCATCTCTGGTTATGGCAATACAATTCTACTACCACTACTTCTGAGTTCCCACGGTGTGACCTCGTGACTGCTATTTGGAATGCTAAGTGCTAATACAAACATTACAGATATATTTATGGGCAAATATACATTTCTGTTAGTTTCGTAGAAACCAAGAGCCTTCGAGCAATAAAAAGGGTTAGATGGGTAACACGGACAGACTACACAAACGATGCACAAGTTTCATTTATTGGGATAACAATAAAGTAGAACATGACACCGTGTTAAATATAAACAGAGACACAGCGAGCATACACAGCAGTAAACGTAATAAGTACATACAAGAACCAAAGGAAATGATTATGGTTACCGGAAAAAAAAACGAATACTAGTTGGACAGAAATGGAACACACTGTTGATATATTTAACATGTGATTTGTCTTAAAGCCAGGACGCGCAAATCCCCGATGAGGCACTCAATCCCGTATCAGTGAAGGCACTAGAATTTGAACCTAGTACACTTAGACCATTTTATCACAGGTCCGAATCCCATTCTATCTATTACAGTAGAGGGCTAGTATAAGTAACCCTAGTAAATAAAGTATGGCTCAAAGCCGAATGCATGAAACTGTAATCAGTGATTAGATCAAGGAATTATCAACCATACCAAAAACGAGATATGCCTTTATCCTAATTAAGCTGATAAATATTATTATTAATCATACAATTAAATTATGAATTCCAAATAAGTAACATAAAGCAGAAAAGAGGAAACAGTATACAATTATACTACTGAACGGTAAATTAGTTTAACAAGTGAGAACATTCGAAAAAATGCTTGCTATACCCTAACCATTCAGAAAATAGGAAGTTGACTTGAAAAATATAACCACCATATTTTAAGAAAACTTACATGGTTCACAATTCCAGTTGATGATGATGTCCAATCGATCGAGTTAATAAACTGCATTAGATTGAAATCATCTACACGATTTTGAAAAAATAATACTAACAGTATGCGTAAAGCAACCTGAAATAATAACAACGAAAGGACGAAATAAAATGAATGAAAAAGAATGATCAAAGTCTGAAAACTTGAAGTAAAACAGGTAGGGACGTAGTTCACAAATTGCGGCTCGAATGTGTTATTCACTGAGATAGTAAGCCCAGATAAACCCTAGTTTGTTTCATGGGTAGGAAGTAAGAGATACTGGCTTCCAGTTTTTACGTGAATAACAACACTGACACAGATACAAAGGAAGTTGACGAGTCCATAATAGAACCAGACATGCGTGATACATTCCAATTGCGAGTCACAACCGTATAGTAGAAATTTAGTTATGAACATCAAAAACAGGGCAGTGCAAACTGGACTGAGTGTCACTAGCTTTCTTTCAACCTACTTTTTTAACGTAATCGAAAGAACGGAGAATAGGTAGGTGGTTTCAAAATACATGCAACAAATCTCAGTTACTTTATGAAGCACGAAGTAATGAGTATCCAACTAAAAAAACACTTCTATCTTATACAACAAATATGTTAATTATTAAAGATAACCTAGATTCATAAGTTGGTCAGTATTTACATCTGTTTAAATGAACATTTATGTAGGTTTACTAAGTATTTTGTTATTTAAATTTATCACAATCATCCCAGTTGGGTAGTACTGAAAGCCAATAAGCGATGGAAATCTGTTTAGTTCAAGTATGAGATTATATATAAATAGGAGCGCATAACCTTACCAAAAATTGAACTCAGGACCTTCATGTTTTGCAGAAAACGCTGTTCGGTGCTATCATACTTTCGATGGTACCAACCCTAGATCAATCTGTGACGAATTAAAACAAATGAGGACTGGTCTCTATAAAGCCATTTCAACCTATTATCATTATTATAGTTCGGTTGAATCTAAGAACCACCGCAACAGACAGTTACCTGCCTGTTACCTAAAGTTAGCAATGTAAACGACTGGATGTTGGCTCAGTGGTTCAAGTGTTAAAATCCTAGATTTGATCTTTTGCGGAACTAAAAGTGTGTAAAGCCATGGGGTTCCAGACTAGTTAGAAATACAGGCCAGATTTTTCTGGATGTCAATAGCAATCTGTTAGAAGTATGGATGGATCACTGATGAAATCTATGATGGTAAGTTTCAAGTTAGGAGCCAAGACATTGAAAGCGGTTGGTTCATATTAGCGAATGTTTATGAATAAACAATAATCCCCACCTTGTTAAAAGTTCGACAGTGAAGTGTACCGAATTCGTAGAACAACATATTCAAGTAGATCCAAGCGATTAATTATTCTCTAATAAAAACACTCGAAGATGGATGAGGATAATTGTAGAATGTATCACATTGTGTTGAAGCTTAGGAACCAAGTAATAATTTGTCATGATATTGTACAGAAAGACAATGAAAGCTTCATGATTAAACTACACAGTTTAAAGAACGTCAGTCGAACGAAATACTAGTTATCTGTAATTTAAATGATTTATCATACATAACATTTAATGAAATATTTTATTATACATGCCCACTGATTAATAATTAAACATTTATCTACCTGATCTGGAACTTCAATTTCGTAATCACATATTCTCTTGAATACTTCAAGTGACTGGGTTAAAATTTGTTTGATGATATTCATTGCCGTAAGACTAATCCGATTATTATTATTATTATTGGTGTTGCTATCGTTGTTAATATTAGGACTCGATGACTTAAGTGATGTACTTGTTAAATATTCGATGTTGTCAGATTCGCTGGCATAATGATCTAGGGAGTTAATTTGATTTGTATGATATGTATAAACACCAGATAGATAGGCTGGTAATAACATGAACCAGATTGAATAGGCAGTTCCTGCTAAATACCTAACTTTTGAATAATCATCTGACTGTGTAATGCCAATACCTAGACAAAGTTTATGCAAAAAAGAAATGAAAACATATTAAAAAGGGTTCACATTAATCTTCTAAATACAAACAAAGTAGAGTGATAATTTCCCAACCGTAGCTGCTACCTGGACATGAAGGACGGGCTTGCCTATCATGATGACCCAACCGAGCTATATTGGCTGGAACGTTTGTTCCTCTAGGTCCTACCATGCCAGGCAGGTCTGTTGAGGAGCGATAAGAATAAAGGCAGCAACTTAATATCTGAGAGCAAAGTCGTACAGATGACTGCGGCAAGGAGTGACAACAGTAAGGTGTTTCCCTCGAATAACCAGCATCTGCAGCAATGCTGCCTTCTTAACGAAAGGAAAGGGTTAGAAAAGGTTGACCCTAAAAACATTATGTTTATGATGAAGAGATAATGGCTGGTTGGTCTACAGATGAAAACGATTATAGGACATTTTGTCCGTTTTGTAAATTTTATTTTATACCGCAGTTATCATTACGTATATTTGGTGATACTTGTAATGATGTAGATGGTAATGCTGGTTGCAGTCATTCGGTAAAATTGCAAAAGCACCAACGACAGTCTGAAGAACAATTTTATGCATCTACTTCGCATTCTTCGAACAATATATCCAATGTATGTGATAGTAATGATGATTCAGTTGCTTTAGTGAAACCACAATCATCAATACCATTGCAAAGTACTTCGTAAGTTCTTCATTAACATATACATAACTTGGTTAATAATACAAGCTTCCCTGTATATCTCCACAACACAAATACAGTACATGTTAACATTGATTGACCCACCCAAATTCCTTGTCGTTAACCCAATTTATCAAGACCATAAGGACCCATCTTTTTATTTTAAAACTGAAAAACCACATATTTATTTGCATCACGATCACAATGCATCATAAGTTAGAAATCACAAATGTGCTTAAGAAACTGTAAGCCAGGAAACTCGTTTATTGACTTAGGTTATGCAGATGATATTGTCCAATTCGGTAGAGATATTAATGATACAAACAGTCTCCTTAATGCCTTGAGTAATAATACAAGCGCGTTTGTGATGTATTCCTCTCCTTTGAAATGCAATATGTTACTTTAGGACTTATTTGCATTATATCCTTGATTAATCGCACAAAGAAAGTATTGAGTGCGTTTTCTACTTCATTTATTTTATCATCGATAGAAGAATAAAGAATATTCAGCGAAGAGAATTTTCTTTTCGACGTTGTCAGTTTCCTTAAGTTAATAAAGTTCAACCCTAGCAGAATCACCCACCTATCTTTAATCCTCATGCAATATGGTTTGTATTCAGCATGTTTTTTGAAGAAGTGCTTGTACATTATTGATGAGTCCGCGGAAAACTCTACTTGACCTAGGTTTCGTGCTAGTTATCGCTCCTCATCAATAAGACGTATCTGCAATCTTGTAGTAATTGAGGCTCTTTGGTAGATCCGAGTGCAGGTCACCCTTCTTCACAACTTACAGTCGTTACCACTGGACTACCTAAGACCGATAGTCACTCAAAAGGTAGAAATGTTAACTGCTTGTTACTGACTCGATGGTCTTATGTTAAGCACTAACCATACCGTCTGAAGTTCTTTGACCTGATTTCTATCGTGAATGAAAGAACTGCCTAGTGGCTACAGTCAGTCCGTGATTTATTTGTACATCAGATGAAGTACACTTGGATGTTTCATAGAACTATCACTTTGCTTTTCTTTTCTATCTAATTTCTTCCTGACACAAATAATGGATTGGTTCTCTCTATGTATTATAATGCATAATGACACTATTTACATCATTCATTATCTTCTACAGCATGGGTCTGATGGGAAACAACAGTTGAGTTTTCTCTCATAAATGTCGTTACTTTTATGTTTATGACGTATTATACTTTTGTAATTACTAGAAATAATAATTTATATAAAACATACACTTTACACATTCCATACTTTTGTAATTACTAGAAATAATAATTTATATAAAACAATACACTTTAACAACATTCCACAGTGAGTGCTGATATTCCATTCTTTTGTTTTTCGTTTACACCATAACTATTTACATTTCGTATGTTGATAATTGATTTGTAACAACAGTCAATCAGTCATAAAAAACATTGAGCCCAGTACAGTTATACGTTTGTTCAAGTTTTCCATGTCGGATTAATATGACAAGGTAAAATCAACGAGATTAGTAACAGAATACTATCCAACAGTAGGAACCATCGTGACCTATTCTAAGCTATACTACTGAATGTTTCTGACATGCCGGGCACCTAACGAAGGTTGACTATCTTCGAGAACTGTGCTTTTGAACATTATTTCAATCATTATAACTGTAGACAATGTAACCTTTTCATTTCTATGACTGTTACGTTCCCCTTACCCGGTCCTCTCGTTTAGTATATTTACTCTTAGTATATTGTTATTTACTATGAACTACGTTTACTTAATTGTGTACAAGTGGTACCCATTCACTGCCACTCTTTCCTTTGTTCTGTATCAATGTTAGATTCGTGATTGGTTTACCGTGTGGTTTGATTTAATGTATATATAAAGGTATGATTAAAATACAATACGTTCTCAGTTCTAAGTTCTCCGTTTTCCGGTTACCAATTCTGGTCCTTCTATTGTCGGCCTGGGGGGGGTGATTGGGCTTAAGTCAGTCGCGCATTGTTGACTAGGCACACTCCATTGGCGTTCGCTACAACCAACCAAAACACTCTTTCGGCGTCATAACAGTTTACAGCCACTGATCACGATTACCAGACGAAACCTAGTCAGTTAATCTGCACCTGTTGATACGGCTCCAACCATTAGTTAATAACTTTATGGACTGATGCCACATTTTTTGTTTGGCCACCCTTACCTTGCTTCCGTCCTGCTTTCACACTGACGAACATCATTTGTCGAAGTAGGCGATGGTTGGGCATACGTAATACATATCTCAACCACCAGTCGACTGAGATTCATTATCATCTACTGATTCGTCATTGACACTAGTTTAGATCTCCGAAAGAGTTCATGTTCTAACAACAGCATAGATCCAACTTGTGCATCATTATAAAAACCTTAGCAATATAGTTCCACACTTCCTAAAAAATGAGATATACTTTATACTAGTAAACAAATGAAGTTAATTTTAGGCATAGGCTACTTGATACTATTAATGCATACAGAGCGATGAAGTCGTTACGTATGTAACGACTGCATATGCACCCAAGATTCTAAACTAACGTTAGTTCAGCTTTACTGTTAGCAGTACTTTTAACATAGAATTGATCATTGATGATGAGTGAGTCTAATTTAGAAGTATCGCAGCCGTAATATCTAAATTAAAGAGGCTCACTAGGCTATGTCACATCTCGATACCTGTCTCAAACTATGGTTGACTTCAAGAATGTTTTTATTCATTCCAGAGTTATTTCCATTATCCTACTATCCTCATTATGACTGCTTGTTCGTAAAAGCCTACTGAGTAGTAATGCTTTAATTCGTATAAGTTCTATGCTGCACATAAGGCCGATATTGAACTATCACCAGACGACTAGTTGTAGCTGCTGCCTTGACGTAGTGGTCAGGCTTGCCTATCGTGATGACCTAACCGAGCTATACTGGCTGTAACGTTTGTTCCTCTAGGTCCTACTATGCCAAGCAGGTCTGTTGGAGAGCGATAAGACTAAAGGGAGCAACCTAAGATCTGAGGGCGAAGTCGTACTGCTGGCTGCAGCGAGGTGTGACCCTAAAAATGTCACACCTCACCTTACTCCACGGATTTCCGTCTCCGGCAGTATGGCCTTCTAAAGAACGGAGCTAACACTTCGAAAACATCCCATAACATGGTCGTGCGTGATTGGCCTCAAGCAGTCGCCCGTGGGCTCTGCGTTCGCGCTTCCAGGTCACTATGACCAATACTAATCCAGTTTCCTTTTCAGGTACCTCATGAAGTTATATCCTTCCATGGTGCGGGCAGCCAGGAAGTGGGAACCGCCCTCATACCTCTAACAGCACAAGAGGTCATCTTGTTTGAGGTCAAATCTCACCCTCAACTCTTAATAACTCTCTTATTCCTCCGATTAACCCGTCTAGCCTAACATTATCACCTCACACCTCTAATGCTAATGGTTTGAGTACACGAAACGTTATTCCTGGTCTTGTGAAACCTCGCACTAAGCTACATATCGGAGCTTTTAATGTTTGAACCTCAGGTCAAATAGGACAATAGGCAGATGATATAGTTCTCTTAGGCGAAGATGCTGATAAAATGCAGAATCTTTTGACTACTTTAAACATGAATGTAAGGATGTTTGGAATGCGATTCTCTTCACCCAAATGCAAAATGTTACTTCAGGATTGGCTTGATTCGACACCGAAGTTAGTGATGGGGAGTGAAGCAATGATTGTGTTGACCGCTTCACTTATCTTGGCAGCCTCATCAGTCCTGACGGTCTGGTGTCTGCTGAAATCTCGGCTCGGATACATAAGGACAAATTAGCTTTTTCTAGTTTGCGTCATCTGTGGCGTAGGCGAGACATCCGACTACTGACCAAAGGAAGCGTCTACTGCGCAGCAGTTTGATCCGTCTTAATTTATGGATGTGAAAGATGGTCGTTAAGGATAGAGGACATTCGAAGTTTCCTGGTATTCTATCACGGATGTCTTCGAAGCATTGCTCGTGTTTTCTGGAACCACCGATTAAGCAATACGTGGGTTAAGAATAGAGTACTAGGTAGATACAGTAAGTCTATTGATGAAGTAGTAAATCTCCATCAACTGAGGTGATTAGGACATGTGTTACGTATGCCTGACCATCGCCTAAGTCGACGAGCAATGCTGTCTGGTGTAGGAGTAGGCCGGAAGAAAGCTAGGGGCGGCCAAACCATGACATGGCACCAGTCCATGAAGTCGTTGACAGTTGGGCTGAGCCATGTTAATAGGTGCAGACTACCTGGTTGTGGTCCGTGTGACGTTCGTAATAAATGGCTAGAGACCTTGGGTGATATGGTTCAAAATCGTTGGCAATGGGGCAGGTGCATCCACTCTTTGTCATCCTCCAAATTTTAAGTTTCTGGACTTATCAAAATTTTCTCTTTACTTAATCATATCTTCTTAAATCCTATCTCCGATCTCTATTCCCTTCCATGAATACTAACTCTGTCACTACCTCCCCTACTCTGGGATTTGATCCGATAATTTAATCTCTATCTGCTAATTGAGGCATGGAAACTTGAACTGACGTACGCATGTACCAAGTTCTACATTGTAACTGCCTGTCTGTCTGACTGATTAATCAGCGTTAAAAGCATAAGATTGGATCTCAATGCACCTGTTTCGGTTTTGACCAACCTAATATTATACTATGAGTGTAGCTTGAAGCGAAGGATACGAAACTTTACTGGTAAGATGAAGTAGCCATTTATAAATCCAACAAGATGAATTCAATTCTAAACAGATCCAATACTTCCCTCAGACAAAAATAAGTAATTAGTAAAGTATTTATTGAGATAGACTGATATAACCACGTAGGTTGATATACAACCGAGATAATCAGTAACATAGTCAGGTGATCTTAGCTACAGTTAGTAAGAGAAAGCAAACTCGACCGTAGCTGCTACGTTGACGTGGTGATCGGGCTTGCCCATCGTGACGACAAGACCTGACTATATTGGCTGGAACGAATGTACCTATAGGTGAAACAATGCCAAGAAGGTCAGTTGAGGGACTATAAGATTAAGGGAAGCTAAATAGGGTCCGAAGGCTAATTAGTATTGTTGACTGCAGTGAAGTGTGACAGCAGTAAAACGTTCTCTTCGGATAGCCAGCATATGCAGCGATGCTGCCAACTCAAAGAAAGGAAAGGGTTAGCGAAAATCGACTCTAAAATGTGACACACGTCACCTTACTACATGAATTTCCGTTTTCAGGCATAAGGCCTTTAAAAGAGTAAAGCTAGCGCTTCAAAAATCCCCCTTAACAAGTTCGTGCGGGATCGGCCTCAAGTAATTGACCCCAGGGTAGGGGATTGCGCTCCCTGGTCACTAAGACTAACACTAACCCAGCTTCCTTATCAGGCACCTCAAGAAGTGATGTTTTTCCTAAAGTAGACAACCAGGAAATGAAAACCGCCCACATAACTCTAACAACAAACGAGATTATTTTGTTTGAGGTCAAATTCCACCCTCAACTCTTAATAATTGTCGATTAACCTTCCGATTAACGCTTTTCGCAAAACTTTAGCATTTCACGATGCTAATCCTAATGGTTCGAGTTCATGAAACGGTCTGATTTTCGATCGCGTATCTAAGGACTTCCTGAAGCTATGATGGCGCAAGTATATAACTAACTTAAAAATTCGAACAGGCTCTTTTATTGGATTCCAAAAGACAGTCCATCTACACAAGACAGCGAGAACTCGGAAATATAGGGACATACGCCGTTGTTTCTTTGTTTTCACGACCAGCCCTCCTACTAAGTTCAGATAAGATGAAGTAAAAGATGAATCATATAGAAAGCTTTACGACCGACATCAAAAAGATAGGTGAACCAATATAGTAAAGGTGATTAATAACTTGAATGCCCAAGTAGGAAGACAAAATGAAACCGAAATGCACCTTATTGAATCCAATGGCTTAGGGGTTCAACAAACATGACGAGTACCAACTGCGACAACTAAGCTCATTCAACCGTGTACTTCTCCAAACGATCAACTTTAATGGTAAGGTAAGACATCAGTTGACATCCCGACCTCCACAATCAACTCGACGCTGGACTCGAAAAAACCACATTGCCGTCAGCCACCGTTGGAGAAGCTCAACAGAAGACTGCCGCTCATTTTGGAGTACATGTTTAAACTCAGACCATGCTTTAGTACGGGCGCATATTAGTCTGAGTCTTACTGGACGTAAAAGATCCACGACAGAGATCCCCTCAGTGTTCAACATAATGATAGAAAGCCATGAATACATTTCAGGAACAAACAGAAGGCCAATTAATCAACTACGTAAGCTGTACCCACTCCGAGGCAGCTTGGAATGATATCCATAAAAGCTATTGTAACAACAATGATATCCACTAGTAAACTAGACCAAAGGGTTAAGATAAATCAGTGGATTCCAGCTGCATCTACTGAACTGATAGATACTCGGCGATTCATCCCATCTGGCTGTGAAGGTAACTTAAACACAGACTGGTTAAAAGCCTACGCAATGATTGTGAGCAGTGGTGGGTAGCGAAAGCTAAAGAGATGGGGAGGGCAGCGACAATAGGTAACAGTAGACATCTGTTCAAAGAAATGGATATCAGAAATCTGGCTGCACGTGAAACTATCTCGGAAAGAGATGGGACTATTATTCACTGTCAATCCAAGAGATTAAATTGATGAGCAGAATACTTTAGGGGACAGTTCAACTGGACCTCACTCTGACCTCAGTTACTCATCATCCTCAAGCAATCTGAACAGCAAGTTGATATCAGTCCCCAAAAGTCTTAGTGAAATTGAAAGGGCGATAGAAAATCTAAAGCTAAGGAGAGCAGCAAAACCTGATGGATTAACCTTCGAGATATTTAAGAATGGTGGTCTAGTTTTAGCAGTGAGATTAAATGAGATCTTGGTGAGAATCTAGGAACTGGACATAATCCCATCTGACTGGTCACGATCACGAATCGTCCCAGTCTATAACAAATGAAAAAAACTCTTCGGTGACAATTACAGAGGGATCAGTTTAACGAGTATATTGTCCAAAATATTGGCTTCAATACTACTTCTATGCTCAACAGGTGGCTTCAGGCCTGGACGTAGTTGTGTAGACCAAACATTCACACTTCAGCAAGTTCTACAACACAGGCACACTTTTAGATGGCCAATAATTGAAGTAATGTTTAAATATAAGGAGGCATTTGATTGTATGGATAAAAACGTGCGTCGATGTCTGCGATTGAAAGGTGTATCAAACAAGTTCATTAGACTCGTAGAAGCTCCATTCGAAAACACTGATGGTCCAATTATAGATTATGGCGAATTTTCCTCAAGATTGATGACTTGGAGTGATATTCGCTAAGGTTTCTCGCTTTCCCGTTTTATCACTAACATGCTTTTGGAGTTAATGTTTTCGTCATCTGACTTCTGAGAGGTGTACCTTCTTCCAGGAGATGCACATGTTGACTTAGAATATGCAGATGATATAATTTTAATCGATGAAGATGCCAATAAAATGGGTGCTTCGACCACTATAAACATCAATTTAGGCATGCTTCGGATGGGGTTCTCCTCAGATCTTTACAAATTCAAAATGCTAATGGAGGACTGGCTTATAGTGGTGCAGCGATAAGTAATACGGACCAAAGAGGTTAAGTGTGTCGACTGAGTCACTTATCTTGAGTGTCTAAACAGTCCTGAGGTCTGGTGTTAGATGAAATCTCAGCTGGTATAGAAAAGGATCAACTGACTTTTGCAGATTTGCGTGACATGTGGAGCAGGCAAGAAATCCGTCTAACGACCACAAGATGCGGTTACGGTGCAGCTATACGGTCCCTTCTGCTTTCTGGATGTGGAACATAGCTTTTAACAATAGAGGATATTCGTAAGCTTCTAGTATTCGATCATGGATGTCTTCCAAGCATTGTTCGTGTTCTCTAAGATCACCAAGTAAGCAGTACGTGGGTTAGGAATAGAGTACTAGGTAAGTATAGTAACTCAATTGATGAAGTAGTGAATCTTCATCAGCTGAGGTGGTTAGGACATGTGTTACGTATGTCCGACCACCGTCTAACTCGACAAGCAATGCTATCTGGGGTAGGAGTGGGCTGGAAAAAAGATGGGGGCAGCCAAACGAAAACATGACACAAGTCCATAAAGCCATTGACAGTTAGGCTGAACCACGTTAATAGGTGCAGACTACCTGGTTGTGTTTCGCGTGATGATCGTAACCAGTGGTTAGAATTTGGGTGACATGGCTCAAAATCATTCGCAAAGGAACATGTGCACTCATTTCCTGTTCTCCTTCAAATTCTACGCTTCTGAATTTATCACTATTTTCTGTTTACTGAGCTATATTTCTGTACATCATATCTTCGATCTCCAATCCTCTCCATTAATACTAACACTGTGACTACCTCCACTACTCTGCAATTCGGCCTAACAATCTCATCTTTATCTGCTAATTGGGGCATGGCAACTTGAACTGATGTAAGCACATACCAAGTTCTACGTTGTAGCTGACAGGTTAGTGGAAGTAGACGAATTTGCGCATATTATTCATTGTAAACGTAAATAATACCTAGGAAACCAACCGAAGATCTGAAGCGTCTTAAAATTACTATGACTATCAAACTTAGTGGATGAGAATATCTGAACCGTTATCTGTGTCAGAACTGATCAGCATCGATCACTTTATGTCGATTTATTTAGAAGAATACTGCTTATTATCTTGTAACTTTAAGCTGTGACGTTGAAACAGATAATCATCTATGAACTTATCAGTACAGTGCGATACAACATCAAACACAAATATATAGTGAAGGGATTGGAATGAATCTACAGTAAGAATTATATTATATGTGGGCTGATCAAGTTAGTAAACATAAGCAGTGATCAAGAATTCTGATTACAACAATATTAGAAAGTCTCAGATAATTTCAGTCAGTGTAGTAAAAGGCATAACTACACTAGTCGATGAAATCGCACAAATCCATCAATTAACTGAGCATCTTAAACTGGTGACTTATCCTTATGGGACACGCAAGAGATGATTTGAAGACCCGTATTATCAAAGACCTGGAGCATGAGTCATTTTTCATAGTGTACATCTTAGCCAAAAATAAGTAAAAAGCGGACACAGTATACATCGTTCTTTAATTGGCAGACAAGTATGTTCATGTTGTTACTTTATGAGTTGACGAAACTATGAATACAATAATTAAAAAAAACATATTATCATCGAGTTTTCTCTTCAGTAATAATCTTCGAAACATCCTACCAGATAGAGGTAGGTTGAACACGCTACAAGTTTGAAATACAAGTACTGAAATTACATTTGATAATCAAGTTCTATAGATTAGATAGATGGATGTGGTAGGCGCTAACTTGATGATTCCATACATGAGGGAGGTAAAAGGAAATAAAAAGTTAAACTGAAAATGAAGAAATGGAACTCACAATAATTCAGCGTATATCGTAATTCTTGTGATGTACGCCTTAAAATTGTTGAATTACTCACTGGCAAACTATATTTTGTACTCAAACCAAGCAAACTAGCATTTTCGCAACGATTTGGACGAATAAGCAGTGGGGATTGACTATCGACCAACATCAATGAACCAAGTCGAAATTTATTGTATAGTGGTAGCTTAGTCATCATCGTTGTTGACGTTGATGTGGTATCTATTGTCTGAGAATCTAGACAGTATAAATTATTAGTATTTACTGGCAATTCTGAACAGTCAGCGTTGAATAAATAAGACGATGAGAGTATATCTGTGTAATTATTCTCCATGACTTTACGTTCTGATGACGGAAAACATGTAGCCACTGTTATTATCGACTTACTAGAGTCATTATTTGCTTTAAACATTGAAGTTACAGGATTCTGTGATAGGGTAGAACTCAAAAGAAATGCTCTTGAAGCTAATAAATCTAGCAAAGCAGAATTAAGCTTTATTGGAACAACACCGAGTGAATACTTGGCAGTCCACAAACACTGTTCTTCATGTTGAAGGGCATCGACAAATTCTGGTATCGGCCAACTTGGAGGACCAACGACAATTGTGCAGGGGCTAGGAATAGAGGAAAGAATGACAAAATAAATTCATCTGAATAAAGATAGAACAACGAATGTAGCGGAATGAGATATCTTTATGGCAAACGTAGAAGAAAAATGGAGTTGATAACTAACGAGACAGGACTATATATAAGGTATGCTGATGATACTTTTGTTGCTTGTAACAAATAAAAACAAGCTCACCATTTTAATGAGTTTTCGCAATAAAGCGCGTACAAGAGTACGTTTTGAGATGGAACATACTTATTTATGATTTTCTGTGGGTAGCCATTATTTTTCAAACAATTTTTAACTGTAAGTTGTTGATCCTTAACCTTTTTCTCCTAACATAATTTCTGAAACAACAAAAATAGTATTATAATCCATCCAATCCGAACTAAGAAGATACCCAATCAGAACGCTCCACATCAAGATTCTGGAAAGTTCTATCGATCAGTGATTAGACGGAATGTCTCCAGGCCCTTCAAGGGTTCTGAAGGCTTTGTTAAGGTTTCTGGGAGCCAACCAAACACCTCCCCTCTTTAAGGTTCTCTGTATATATGATTTTCTACTTAGATCTACTTACATACTGGTTACCGTGTTCCGCTTAAGATTCATTATTCGTGATGGCTGGGTTACTTCGGCCTTGTACCTTCTGTGTTTTTTCTTACTGGAGCTCTTTTGAAATGTGTCCACCAGAATTTTAAATGAGATTTGGTCATGTGTTGTTACTGTTCCTCCATTCGTTCGCATTTAGTTGATGTGTCTCATACACGTGCCCTTCCTCGAACTAGGTGTTATACTTTCCAATCCGCCATTCGACGGCACAGCTCCCAGTTTCTATTACCTTGATACGAGTTGATAAGTACTTGTTGCCCTCCTGGAAGTAAGAATAATCGTCCGTTGCTTTTCATCGTTGGATTTATCTGTTCCTTTGGGTGGAAGCATACTGTAAAAGATAGTTCGAACCGTCCTTCCGAACATACACTCTGCTGGTGACTTTCCCTCTGGTACGGCAGGGTTTGGTGTAACTCGACAAGACATTAGAAATTTGTCAATAACTGGCATCGGCACTCTATCTCCCTCTTTTATCAAAGCTCTTTTAATTGTATCAACGAATCTCTCTGTTTAACCATTGGATTGGGGATAGTACGGTGGAGATCGCATGTGCGTGATTCCGTTTTCATTGCAGAAACGTCTAAATGCGGACGACGCAAACTGGGTTGCGTTATCGGTCACCAGGACCTCCGGGGCGCCGAAACAAGAAAAAAATCTTGACGTCAAACTTGGTATGCGGTATGCTTCCAGCCACTTTGTGAAAGTGTCCACAGCAACTAAGTAATTTATACCTTGTATAGGACCAGCAAAATCGGCATGTATTTTCTTCCAGGGGGCGTCTGGTAGCAGCCAAGGTTGCGGTTCAGCCTTAGCTGGACTCTTTGAAGTCAGGAGGCAGGACCAATAGCTGCGACACTTCGTTTCTATGTCCCAATCCATTGACAGCCAGTATGCATAACTCCGAGCTAGTGACTTTATCTTGCGAATACCTGGATATCCACCATGAAATTGCTGGAATTGATGACGAAGGATTTCGAGGATAACAATACGACGGCTAAACATGATGCATGAATCGACAATTATCAAGGCGTCTTCCCGACGGAAGTACTGCAAAACTTCCCCATGGTGTCGAGATGTTGGCCACTTATTGGGTATATAACGGCGAATGATTTTCATTGTACTACCTCTTTCACTAGCTTCCTTGATGGCTCGGAAAATAACCGGCAGTCTGAAAACCGCGTCTGTCAACACTGTATGGACTTCTGCCTCGGCTTCTATATGCTAGCCACAACTAAATCCTCTTCTTGTTTTGTACGGGAGCCGATTATTCTTGAGAGGGCATCTCTCATCAAAATCCTTCGTCGGTTGGTACTTTATCTCGAAATCGTAATCAAGCAGCTTAGTGGTCCATCGTTTCAGGCGGTTTGCTGTATAAACAGGAATGCCCTTTTTTGGATCCGAAAACTGTCGTTAGTGATTTGTGATCTGTCAATAATGCAAACAGTCAACCAAATCGCATCTTTTGAAACATTTTTTACAGCAAAGATAATGGAAAGGGATTCTGTCCTTATTTGACTCCGCTGTTGTTAATGATCGTGTAGCATGGAAAATCGCCTTATCCGATCCATCTGGGCAAATATGTGAAATCACCACATCGATTCTGTAGTTTGAAGCATCTGATTTTACCATAATCGGTAGGGCTGGGTCATAGTGCGTATGGAGTAGGTTTAATGATAGAAGCTGTTTTATTTCCGTAAACGTTTCCTAGCATTCATCTGACCAGATCCACTTGGCATTTTCCTACAGTAGACAATTCAGTGGGGCTCGTGGGCCGTCCAGGTCTGGAAGAAATACACCATAATGACTGACTATTGTCAAGAAAGATCGTAGGGTCGGAACGTCTGTTGGCAGTGGCATCGTCTTAATAGCTTTGATGTTTTCTAGGTCAGGTCTTTTCCCTTTTTTATCCACTATAAATCCCAAGTAACGTACTTACAGCAGATGAAAATCCCATTTTTTGGCTCGCAGTCGGAACTCAAAATCCCCAAATTTTCTAAATCGGATAAATCTACACCCATTATGAGTGTATCATCCAAATAAGCAGCAGTACTAGGAGTGTCATGCATCATCGTGTTTATGATTTGTTGGAAGACTGATAAGGCTGTCTTTACACCAAATGAGTCTGTTATGGCAAAACAATCACTTGTGGGTGTTTATAGTCAATTGTTTACATTTTTCAGCTACTGGGATTTGTAAGTGTCTTCCTACATTCAACTTTGCGAATAACTCCTTTAGCAACGGCAATGGGTATTGATGGAATTCTAATGCTTCGTTTAGGCCTGTAGAATAATCTGCACACAGTCGGATGCATCTACTGGGCTTCTTAACGATCACTATTAGGGCTGCCCACTTGGTTCGACGACACCACTTCTTTGAAGGCGATCTAACTCTTGCTCAACAATAACTAAAGCAGCATACGGCACTGGACGTCGTCAAAAAACTGGTGTGGCACCATGCTTGACGACTAGTTGTGCTTTTGCCTTGTTGTATTCCCCCCCCCAATACTTCGGCAAACACTCTGTGATGTCTTTCTAAGACAGTGTTTCTCATATTTTTCTCCAACACCTCAGAAGTCCTGACGCGGCTGCAAATATGATTGATCGAGTGGTTCACCAGTTGCAGAGTTTCGATTAGGTCAAGTCCCAACAAATCTAAGCCTAGACTCTCTGTGAGGCATACTGTTGCATATCCCTTTGCATTTACCTATGCAACTTAACAATATATCTCTCCAACGATTCAGCACTGCAGGCTAGCTGAATTGTTGGGCCAGTACACTTCCAAGTTGCTCGCCTAATAAGCGTTTTGTTGCAAGCCGTGTCGAGTTGTAGACGAGTATGATGGCCGTTGACCTCCATGGTAACATACTAGTTTGAGCCACCACTATTTTGCTAATAATACACGAGATTTATATTTTCTGGAATAAAGTCTCTGTGGGTGACGACGATGTAACTTTCCTTTACAGTGAGTCACCTTGTGTTCATTACGATGGTATTTAATGCAACAGTGATCTTTGTATGGACAAAATTTTTTATAGTGCCATTCTCCACACGATCAGTAAGAGGAAGGAGGCTGTGAGCCACATTGCATTTGCATACTAGAATCTTTTCGCTCAGTTATTGCGTGAACGTACGGAGGAAGACTAACGTTCTTAACCGTAGAAGTATGGCGTTTCAAGTTCGCCAACCTCTGGCATTCACTAGTGACTTCTTGCAGAGTGATACATGGATATTGTCCAATTTAACTCTATTGCTACGAAACTAAAATCTCTTGGGTTCTTTGGAGCGTTCATGTTCAACCGTGCCAAGTTTTCGAAGGAGCATTCTGACCTTCGCGGCATCATAAATTCTTTCCAAGTCTTCATATTTCTCAAACCATGAATCAAATGTGATGTCAGCCAAACCATCGAAATGAAATACATGGAAGAGATGGTGATGGAATCGGCGTGAGTTTTCAGATAGCCCCTTCTGAGTAAGATTCATTTGCTGGGTTAAGGTTTCTAGTACACGTATCTGGAACTGTTCGTAGCATTTTTCTTGGCGTTCCAGCAAAGCCTCAACTTGTTCAAAGGTAAAAGACATTTTGGTAAGTTTACCCCGTCGCCAGTATTGCAACTGGAATTTGATAGCTTGACTAGCCGCAAACAACTTTAGCACTTGAACCCTTCTACTTTCAAATCCAGAAAATGGAAGACGAGTAGACAGGAACTCTATTCCGGGAAAGTGGAAAGTAAGTTAGGTACAAAATATTCGGATTTTCACAGTGTTCTGAAAAAACAGAATTAGTACTATGATCCATCTAATCCGAACAAATAAATCTTTACTGTTATCCAATCAGAACGCTCCACGTCGAGATTCTGGAAGGTTTTATTAATCAGTGATTGGATGGAATGTCTGAGGCTCCTTCAAGGGTTCTGGAGACTTTGTTAAGGTTTCTGGGAACCATTTCAACACTATCAAAAAAATTTTGGTCCAATCCAGAAGAGTATAGAAATAAATAATGATGCCGCTTCAAATAATCCACACAATGAATTGGGAATATTCTCCCCCCCCCACCATCATCGAAGAAGTGGAGCAAGAACATGACACAGCCCCTATCGTAATCTCTCAGGTAGCAGCGACATTGTCGGAACTTAACGTCGCTGAATCGCCATGTGAGCAGGCCGTTAGTTCACATCAGAGAACTGTTGTATTTGGTGCTCATAAAGATTCTGTTAAGAGTCTGAAAAACTATAGAATAATCACCTCAATTTATTCGAAGATAAGATTGACCAAAATCGCCTATTCAAAATACTACAACAGCTGGAAGAGAGTCTATATGGAGTCATTATATCAACCTTACATTCTATGAACGCGGAAGTTATAGAAATAGGAGAGGGAGAGGGAATTCGCATCATCACGAAGTAACTTTCTGTTATTACGAAAAGATCCTATAGTTTTTCGTGGAAGAGGAGAGTGTGGTAGATTTTGGTTGTTTGCATAATTTGTAACTAATCATGTTTTTTCATGCTTGTCTGAGGGGAACACCTTACAGCCATCACTGACTTGTTGTTATTTGATTGTCCAATGTCGAATTTGTTACCTAATTTAATCATCCATACAAAGAATATTTTAATTACTTTATATAGGGAATTTATGTCATAAGTGTGATCTTCGCAGAGTATCGCGTTTTTCAGTTCTCTTGTCTTTCTTCAACTGGTTAGTGTGCCGTTGCGTAGTTAACTTCTGGTCTGTTTTATGTGTACACCCAGGTTAACGTATTAGAAACATTCCAGGTGTTATGAAACCAAAAAGATGACTATCGAAGTATTTATCACATACGAGATAAGTTCCATCAAACATTTCGGTAGTTTTTCCTTAAGAAGCATAGGTATGTCAAATCAACGTTGCTAAGATAAATCATCTGTTGAAATATTCTCTAAATTTTGTGTTATATTTGTTATGCATTTGGGGGTCACTGATTAGTGTCATTAACCTCAGAGATTGTTTTACTGACACCCAACCTCTTAGTACCAGTCATCAGTTAGGTTTTTTAATACTAATACAAGCCTTGTTAAATTTCTTAGTCAGAAACCTATAAATAACAGCTATTCAGAGAAGTATTTCATAGAGTAGTGGCAAGCCCGTAAAAAACTTAACGCTCATAGGTAAGGAGTTTCATAGAGCTGCAAGTGGCTTGTTATTTTCATACAATCATTTAGATACAATCAATGATCGGTTACAGCCTTATTATAATTGACAGCTTAGGTTGAGCTTAGTCTAGTTTAGTATTTCGTTACAAACGAATATGTTAGCGATTTGCTTGTAAAATTAGTTAAAAACAACAAACTTGTTTGACTTCAGAATTAAGGGCAGTTAAACATACGACTAAAATATCGACAGCTGAATGCAAGGTGACTCTAAATGGGTCTAGGATTACGTTGTAAAAGGAATACGCAGCGCTGGTAGTTTGTTCAAACGAAAAAACAGGTTTCGGTCTCAACAAGAATGTAGAAGGCAGTTCCCATAATCTAACACAGATCATCAAGTCTGCAGTAGCTATGATAAGCCGCAACACAGTGGAACCTTTAATTGACGATCCATTTATATATTTCATAATCACACTGAAAATATGGAAAATGTTGAAGTTCAAAAAACGTTTCAAGGATTTAATGACAAGTTACTTATACCGTATAGCACAGAGATCGATATATCTGGAAGGTAAAGACACCAATTAATCATAATCAACGTAAAGCTCGGCAAGAAGTTGCCATAACACGTCAGGAAACCGAAGTGAGATTAGCACGATAATCCACAAGCGATTATAATGAAAATGACTAGATACTGAGAATATAGTTCTAGAAGATATAATGGAGGATATGCAAACAGCAACACTGATAAAAGACGTAAAATGAAGATAAAGAGTTGGTTCATCTGTTTCAAAACAAAGTAATAATCCGACACCGGAGAATCAAGCGGTTTTAGAGAATTTGGCACCCCAGTAACCTGATACTACTGTATGTCACTTGACGCCTGTAATTACCAATCACGCAATCACCAATATGGTCTACATTAACCAACACGGCTTAGAGGAGTAATCGATGCCTTCAAGGATTGATGGTCACTATTTCAAATTAACATCTTGGGCCGAGGTTACAGTGGTTAGGTAGGCGTAGTCCATGTCTCAACTACTTTATTGCATTATCAACCGATGCTCACTCGATCATACTATAATATACGAGTCAAATTTCTAAAACATTTATGAGTGAAATCCTGCAGTCTACACATATCATCTACTCTCAGTTAATGCTTCATATCCATATAGTAACACACACTGAAAGCTGCCCAGAATATGAACTTCATATTTTGAGAATAGGCCTCACAATTGTGCCATAAATGATACAAAAGGTAAGAGTGCTTTCTGAATTAGTACCCAGATTTCGTTAGACAAAATTAAATAACTTGGACTGGTAAGACACATAAGGCTACCAAGATGTTGACAACTTCACTTCATACAGTCAAATCAGCCACTGAAGACAACTAGTTCTGAATCAAAGAAATGCATCTACAACGTGTTAATGAAATTAATTAATGTAATTACCAAAAACAGAATTGAAGGATGAAAGATTACTCACTTATTGTTAGATAATACTAAATCACTAGATATTTGTGAATCTGTCGACTCATCTGATTTATCTTTTACAGATGCAATACTTGACAGCGATCTATCGGTTGAATGATCATTAATAGTCATAAAACTTCTATTGACAAGTTTTTCATGATATGATGACGCTGACCAGTGATTTGCGAATAAATTACTCATAGCTACTAAACTGTTATTGTTACGGGAACGATGAAGATGATCTTGAGAAGGAAGATTTAACTCACTTTCCAGTAACAGTTCAATACGATTATCAAAAAAGTCCAGTTCTTCATCACGTGATGAGGCATAAATTCTGTCACGTACAAAATTGGTCCATTGTTGTGTTTCAAATAAGGCACGATAAAATGGTATTGTATGCTTATCAGCACATTCACGTAAGAAATCTGTTTAAGAAAAGTCAGTAGTTATTAATAAATGGCGAAACTTAGGTACATTAATAGGAGTGGACTACAGTAAACGTTTCGACTTATCTAGGGTATGTCAGCTGAATGTATCGGCTATATCCTATTGGTGATGTGCAAACAAGGACTTAAATCTAGCAGACTTATGACCAAAAAACTCAACGAATTAAATGGCGAGTCAATGAGTCTGAATATTTATTACACTGTTCACTGTAAATGAGGAATTTTATTAAATAACTTAATAGATGTTTAAACCTTGTAACTTTGCGGATAACATATTGGTGTCCGAAGTGTAAGGAGTACTGGGTAGGAGTAAATGTGAAAATCGGCAACGGATTGCAGGTAATTTAGCAGGCGAATATAGAAGAAACAAAACTCGAGTTCTAGATCCCATTTAAAGTCACATACTAAATACTTTAAAAAGAGATTTATAACCAATATAACAAGTCAGGTGAGTTCGTATAATATTGACCTATCTCTGTAGTCAGCATGACAAAGCAGCTTGTAAAGCAACAATCAAAGTTAAACTTCAAGATCAAATGACAGTAAAATGAAAGTAAAAAACAAAGGGCATGAATTACCAGAAGAATAATTTGACACTTTGATATAAAGCAAAGGTTTTCCTAAAAATGGTGTAAAAGACGGTGGAACAGTGCAAAAGCACGGTGTGGATTCTATTGCTAGGTATATTTCAACTTCGATATACACCAATAATGAAAATTTTGTGACAATCGATTTAGAATGAACATACACCAAGAGTGACTGTATGCGTATACACCATAGAACTTAGCATATACGAGCATCCGTCAAAGTTGCCAAGTCTCAGCAACACAGGAAGAATAATACTAAATTTAATAGAGTAGTTACATCAACAGTAGTAGCATAAAAGTATGAACATATTGAATATGATACAAAGAGAAAGAATTAGTTCCTTGAAATAATTTTAAGCTCATGATTTAACGGAGGACAAAGAGTGAATGCATCTGAGTAACTATGATAGATTCTGGACCACATAATACAGAGCCTACTACCACTGAATATGGAACTGGTGCGGACTCCCGAAAAGGCAGTATTAATCCACTAATACGGTTCAGATAAGATGTCAGTGTCGCAATAAACTCATACCATGTTTCGGTGTAACTCCGCCTGTAGCCCTCCTAGGGTTACTGCCGGTCCCAAGCCCGAGTAAAGGAGGAGGGTTGGGCATGGAGCTAGCACCCCCATCCCGTAAAAACCCAAACTTGTTAAAAAAACGCAAACCAGATTAAACAAGATAAACCATTTAAACTCTGCCCTGGGAGTGGAAGGATATATGACGCCTCATGATGAAAGCCGAAATTCTTCGGAAGTCATGAGGCCGATGCCCCCTCTTCTAACAACCAGAGTGAAAATTTTTATAGGTACATGGAATGTTCGAACAATGTGGGAGAGCGGGAAGACAAATCAAATAGCTGCAGAAATGAAGAGATACAACATGACAATACTCGGAATCAGCGAAACCCACTGGAATCAAGCTAACAGAAAACACTGGCTTCGAGAGAGACGCTACCGTACTCCGGCCACGAAGAGGAAAATGCTCCTCACACCCAAGGAGTTGCTCTGATGCTGTCCAAAAACACACGTAATGCACTTGTGGGATGGGAACCACATGGACCCAGGATCATCAAAGCATCTTTCAAAACAATGCAGAAAGGGATCACAATGAATATTATCCAATGTTATGCTCCAACCAACGACGGCAACGACGAAGACAAAGATCAGTTTTATGATAGACTGCAATCAATTATAGCAAAGTGTCGAGGAAAGGATCTGACAATCCTGATGGGGGACCTAAACGCCAAAGTCGGAATGGTCAACACTGGATATGAAGAAATCATGGGACGACAAGGACTAGGAGACAGAAATGACAATGGTGGAGGATTTACAAACCTATGTGCCTTCAACAAATTGGTCATAGGTGGTACAATATTCTACTCACAAACGCATACACAAGATTACATGGGTCTCACCGGATCATACTACTGAGAATCAAATCGATCATATATGTAGGAATAAAAAATTTAGAAGATCAATGGAAGATGTAAGAACCAGGAGAGGAGCTGACATAGCTTCAGACCACCACCTGGTGGTTTCTAAAATAAAACTGAAGCTAAAGAAGCAGTGGACCACTGGAGTGGCAGCAGTACAACGGTTCAATATAGGCTTTCTACGAGACACTGACAAACTGAATGAATTTAAAATGGCTCTCAACAACAGGTTTCAAGACTTACATGATCTACCGAAAGTAGAGGTAACTACTATGGAGGATAACTGGAAACAAATCAAAGAAGCACTAACGTCAACGTGTCAGGAGGTTCTAGGCCTAAAGAAGCACCATTACAAGGAATGGATCTCCACTGAGACATTGAGCAAAATTCAACAAAGGAGGAACAAGAAGATAGAAATCAACAACAGCCGAACAAGAGCAGAGAAAATCAAGGCTCAAGTTGAATACTCAGAAGCAAATAAGCAAGTAAAGAAGAGCATTAGAGCTGACAAACGGAAATACATCGAAGGCCTTGCAACCACAGAGGAGAAGGCTGCAAGCGAAGCAAATATGAAACAGCTATGCGACACAACGAAGAAACTGGCAAATAAACATGGTAAACCAGAGCGACCGGTCAAGAACAAAGAAGGCAAGACACTCACTGAGATTCAAAAACAAAAGAATAGGTGGGTAGAACACTTTGAGGAACTTCTAAATAGGCCAGCTCCACCGAACCCACTGGACATCGAAGCAGCACCTACAGATCTCCCGATAGATGTCACTCCACCAACGATGGAAGAAATCAAGATGGCCATCAGAAAAATCAAAAGTGGGAAAGCAGGAGGACCTGACAATATACCAGCTGAAGCACTGAAGTCAGATATCGACCTAACAGCAAGGATACTCCATGTTTTATTCAAAAAGATATGGGAGGAAGAACAAGTGCCGGATGCAGACTGGAAAGAAGGACATCTTATCAAGATACCAAAGAAAGGAGATTTGAGCAAATGTGACAACTACAGAGGGATCACGCTACTGTCGAAACCAGGGAAAGTCTTTAACAGAGTATTGCTGAACAGAATGAAAGATTCAGTGGAGGCTCAACTTCGAGATCAACAAGCTGGTTTTCGTAAGGATCGG